>JACEIK010002039.1:48258-74861 GCA_018107945.1 Datura stramonium | reverse complement strand
ATTTGAAACATGAAGGGAATTGACCCATAGATATATCATAGAGAATTTGATAAAATTAGAAATAAGCCCCATTAATCATGAATTTGTTCTCGAACTTAAAATCATGAAATTGAAGAGAATTTAGAACATGAGATTGAAAACAACTCTCATTCATAACCCTACATACCTTGGAAATCTAATTTCAAACTCTTCCTTGAAAGCCCAAGAGAATTGGAGGAGAATCGGATGGTTTCAAGCTTGATTTCCAAAGAGAAACCTCTACTCTTGCATGCATGGGAGTTGAATGAATTAAGATGGGTGAATCCCCTATTAAAAAAACCCCTAATAGAGCTTAAATTTATGTAGTTTAGGGCTTAGGAGCTTAGGAATAACGAAAATGCCCTTAATAAAAAATCTGGAAAATAAGGACTGCTAGTCATCACGACTCTCACCACGAGTCATGCCATGAAGTAACGACTCATGGTTACCTCTCCTGGTCACCACTTCTCCTCCCTGCAGCATCTTTGGATATCACCATGATTGCATATCATGACTCGTGGTTTCCTACCACGAGTCATACTGTCAGTCGTGATATCATTCCCTTCACATGCCAATTACTAACCACGACTTCCATCACAACTCGTTGTTACTTACTACGAGTCATACCTTGATGCTTGACATCATGCCTCGGCAACACAAGGAAACCCCATCACTACTCCTAACCACAAGTCGTGCCCACACATCACGACTCATGGCATGACTCGTGGTCTATACACCAAACATCATAATTCAACCACGACTGAGACCACGACCCGTCACTTTCTATCACAACTCGTACCATGAGTCTTTCTAGTGAAAAAATTCAAATTTTTTTCTACAAAACTCATTTCTAATTCTCCTATCGATTTCTTAAGAACTTTTGAGGTATTACAGGATCTATCTGTGAAGCTTATTTTGTGATGTGATGTGAGTTTAAAGCAGTTTCAATTCTTAAAACTTAGGAAACAAGAATGGACTTAGGTGTGCGTAAATGGATATGAGTCACTTTTACTTTTCTTTGAGGGAAAATAGATGTTGGATTTGAATTGTGTAATAGATGGAGAAAATTGCAGAAAAGTGGCTAAGTACGGGCCTCAGTACGAGTTGTACCATCCTTGTATGAGATGTATTGAGAGTCGTGGAAAGGTCCAGGCCAAAAGTGTTGAGGTAAAGGAAACTTACGAATTATGGTATGAGTTGTACCATCCTGAAGCGAGCCATACCACAGCAATCATAGAAAACTTCAGAAGATTTGCACAAGCCAAGTCTCCTGGTACAGGTAGCAACCATGAATCATGAGATCTACCTAAGACCCGTAACAAAGAGCCAAGGAAAAGTTCAAAAGAATTGAATACTGGCAAGTATCAAGGTATAATAAGGAGTCACGGGTCATAGAACTAAGGTACGAGTCGTACCAAGTTATTAGTGAAAAAGTTCAGAAAATTGCCAGAATTCTCAATATTAAACCACGACTAATTGTACGACTCGTAGGTTCAAGGTATGAGTTGTTCCAGTTCCCAACACTTAGCCAAATTCAACAAATGCCAGCCAATGTACAAGTCAAGGTACGACCCGTATAATCTTGTTACGGATTGTAGGTGAAGTTGGCGAATATTTTAGCAGTTTCCCTATTTACTTAGGAAAATTTTCTAAATATTTGTATATATACTTTTTAGGTTATTTCAGTTAGCACAAGTCTTAGCATAGGAAATACATTGAGAAAAATTATTGTTAACTTTCTATTCAAGTCTTGGAGATTTTCTGACTTTGATTTCTTCATTGTTCTTGAATCATTCTTCATAAATTCTTGCAATAATCAAGTGGGTTTTCTCCCAATCATCTTTTTAAGTTCTGAATTATGTGTTTATCTATGAATGCTTATAATTCTCTTATAATCATGAGAGGCTAAAACTTCCACAACTAGGGTGTGGGAACCATGGTGAATTAACAAAGTAGGGTTGCACAAAGTGATTCTAAACCAATGCTAAACACTTATATTGTATTCTCTTCATTTTTAATGTTTCTTAACAGAGTACAATATTAGGACTTGCCCTAATTCTTTACTTGCTTGAACCTAGAGAAGTAGAGATTAGAAAAAATAGAATTACAGTGAGCCTTGAACTTTATGGGTCATTATATGACTTGAGTTGCGATCACAGGATAGTTAATTTGGGATAAATTGATAATAGTTGAAGTGAAATAGGTCATAAAACCTAACCTAGTGATTGAGTATCGTAATCCAATAGGGATGAACCAGTCGTTTGGATGAACCCTAGTTATCAAGCTCTACAAGTAAGCATTGGGATAGATCACAAGTATAAAGGTCGAAGTAGTTATGAACCCATGGGGGACACTTATCCTAGTTAATTGCATAATCTTGATAAACAACAACCAATTATCAATATTTTCATATAATTGCTTTTATAAAATCCCCTTATTTGGAGATAACACACTTAAAAGCTTAAATACTAGTGTTAACCATATTCCCTATGGGATTGACCCTAACATTTGTTGGGTTCTTTATTAACAATGTCCCCATCATACTTTATTAGGGGTGCGATTTGAGAGTTATTAAAAATGGCGTTGTTTCCGGGGAATACGACTTAGGATTAGAGTAATTGTTGTGTTTAAATTTTAGTTGTTATCTCCTCATTTACGTTTTCTTTTTATTTTTGACACCCACAGGTTGTCCCTTTGTGAATGTGAAGTACTAGACGGAGCGAAAACCCCTGATTCCTCTTGATCTTGAATTAGAGCAAACTCTTTGAAGAATGGAGAATCCTGAGCAGAGAGAGGCCCGTATGGTTGAATCCGAAAAGCCTCTAATATTGAAGAGTTGATGGGACAAGACCCCAATTAACTCTCTATAGTCTGAAAATTAAAAATACAAAACATATCTGAATAGAAAGGACCTCGAAAGATGTGGATTCACCAACTCTGATCGGGAAGTTCTAATGCTGGGAATCTAGCTAGCCACGAGACTGAGTCATGATATATATCAGTCGATATCATAAAATGATACTGCATAAAGTATGTGTTCAGTACATGGAATGTACTGAGTATGCAAGGTAAGTAAAACCGCTAAGTAAGTAAAATCATTAAACATGCATAGTATAAAACATAATAAAGATCAGATTCTGAGAGTAGGGCTTGCATGCTATATTCTGAAATCATGATTTTAACATAACTGAACATCATAACTGAATCAAATTACCCAAAGCTGAAAAATGATAATCATATGTAAAACTGAACATTGGGTCAAACCTACTGAAAATATAATGTCATGACTGATGAACACTCATAATTGAAAGTATGAGGAACAATGGGAGACTCGTCATATAACCAACATAAACACGATAGAGCTTACATCGTCCCGACTATCACACTCAAGTGAGTAGAGCCATCCAAAGCCTTGCCAAGGCTAAAGACCCTACCATAATATTGATATCAAGCTAAAGGACCCTTTGGGGCATGGGAAGCTCACAAGGGAGGTCCCAAATAATCTAATCATACCTATGTTGGCGCGTAATTCTGAGACATAGGGTTGACTGACCCTTAGCCTACTCGGTGCTAGACATTACTCCCAAAAAATGCATATTCTCTCCATCATTTTTCAACAAAGCTGAACCATCGTCTAGTGACGGAGCTAACTCATAACTACGTACATAAATCTAAAATCATAACATGAAGAGTCTTGGCTCAAACCATATCACAAGCTGAAAATAGTGGGATTCTAGACTCCAAAACCATGTGGTAAACTAATTCATGAAATCATAAAAACATACTTGATCATATGGTCTTTCCCAATACTTACACATGCTTGAAATCAACTTGATTCACTTTGAAAACATGAGCATAGACATGGGTATTTAGAAATCATACTTTCTTCATAAACATCTCATCATACTTGAAAACATATCTAATTGATCTTAACTTTCATGAACTTTCATGGATGGGTATCATACTTGAAAACTTGAAAACATAATTTATAATTTAAAAAATTTTCAAATCTGTCGGCTTTGATGATGACGAGGCTGATGATAAGGATAAGGAGTACCCACTTCGGGGAGTTCCCACTACCCTTTCTGTTTTTCATGCATACATTAAGGATAATGTGTTATTATAGTTAGGGGTGGGTGGGTCGAGCTCTCTTTTTTCTCTCTCGTAGTTGTAATTGAGTTGTTGTGCCCTTAGCGGCCTTGTTGTTGATACTTGTGTTTCCCTAGCCAGGAGGAATTTCTAATGTTTTGGATGATTTGCAGTTCTTAATTATGGTGGAATGCCCTTGTCGGGCTGATTTAATTTTTTTGTGATGTTGTGGTTGGTTGGTTGTTTCCCTTATCGGGCATGTGATGAAGGAAAAGTGAATGAAAAACTATTCTTAAATTATTAGTGCCATTAATTTGGTAAGTGTTAAATTTTAAAATTTTGTTGACCCATGTTTTGATTATTGTCTTTTATTTATAGTAGTTAGTGAATAAACTCCAAAGGTTTTCTTTATACCACGGTTCTTTCCAAAGAAGCGATTTTCTTTTCTTTTGTTATCGAACCGAGAGGCATTTTTCAATGATGGATTGAGAGGTGACTTTCTTAACGGAAAATACCGAGTTTAAGTTCTTTTGAGTCAATGATTGCAATATCTTCCGAGAGGTACCACCAAAAAAATTTTCTTAAATTGCATGGTTGTTGAAAAAAATGAATTTTGAGAAAGAAAGGGGCATTTGAATTTGAGAAGTTGAGCACTCTTGTCATAAGTTATACATTCTTTGTTTGGCTTCTTAATTCTCATGTTATCTTGTTTTATGACTCTTGATGTGGTGATGTGTAATACCTCAGAAGTGTCAAAGACTAGACACGAGAATTTGAAATGAGAACAGAAGCAAAAATATGATATTTTACTCAGAACGACTTGTAGTATGAGTCATTGGAAGATGTAACGACCTGTGGGGACCACCCGTGGTCAAATTTTGCAGTAGGAGACTTAGTGGTAACGGATCCAGGGATAACCCATTGGGTGATGTAATGGGTCATGCGTTGAAGTTGTTGTTTGTCCCTGTGGTTCCAGAGTTGGATCGTACGAGTCATGGTATGACTCATGGTAAGGAACAACAAGTCGTGGTAAGTGCTCGGAAGAGCTGCACTGAAAATTAGCACAGAGGTAATGGATAGGTCAAACGACCCATGGTTGGCAGGTATGAACCGTTGGTTGACTCGTGGTGGTAGTTTCAAAAATTTTACTTATGGAGTCAATGGTGATGAAGAGAGGACACAACAAGTTGTTGTGTCGAGTAACGACTCGTACTGTCGAGTCGTCATCATAAGAAATGTTGAAGGAAGTAACGGAGGGATACCATGAGTCGTGGTATCGAAGGATGACTCATGGTATTGGTCGTGGTCACTGGAAGTGTTAAATTTCTAGAATTTTTATTAAGGGTATTTTTGTAATTCCTAAGATCTAGAGTCCTAAACTACGTCATTTTGAGCTCAGTTAGAAGGATTTTAAGAGTGCTAAACCTATCCTAAGCCTTTCCATTCCATGCATGCAAGTTTAGAGTTTTTGCCTTGGAGATTAAGCTTGAGAAATTCTCTAATTTTCTCTAATCCTCTTTGGGCTTACAAGGAGGAGTGTGAATCAGATTTATCCAGGTATGTAAGGCTATGAATGAGAGTTTCTTTCACTCTCATTCTCAAAATTCTTCTCAATTTCATGAATTTCAATTCAAGATTCAAGTTCATGATCTTATGGAGTTTATTTCTAATCTTATGAAATTCTCTATGATCTATATATGGGTCAATTCCCTGCATGTATCAAATCATGTTTTAAGATCTATGTGCAGATTTTATACCTATTTGATTATTAATTCATAATTTTAAATTTTAATTAAATTATTCCCAACTATGAAAGCTTCATGAAAAGTCAAGTTTTGATTCTTTTATGATTTCAATCTTACTAAGTCTAAATTATGATTTATGATTCATGTTATGATTTTTCTTTAAGTACTCTTCATTGATTTATGAATATCAAGTATATGTATTTTGACAAGTATGCATGTTATTCATGATTTATAAATTTATGACTCTTGGCCGACTCACTGGCCCTTATTCCTGGCTAATCATGTATCTTAAGTATGATAAAGTATGTTATGATTTATTTGGCCATGAACTTCATGAATGATTTCATGATTACTATATGAGCCTCATTTGCATATTTTTGGGAGTAGTTTCTAGCATCGAGTAGATCTGGCGTTCAGGTAAACCCCGTTATCTCCAAACTACATGCAATCGTAGGTATATACATATATTTTTGGATCCCCTATGATATCACATCATGCACTTCCTTGCCTAGCAAGCCCGGGACGGCTCTGCGCACTTGAGAAAAAAGTTGGGGCATCATGTAAGCTCTATCATGATGGTTTCGGTTAAGACGAGTCCTCTAATTGTTCCACATGATTTATGCATGGTTATGTTTATGTTATTTTGTCTCAATTTATGTTTTATAAGGGTTTCTATTATGACTATGATTATGATTGAATTATGAATTGTTTGAAAATCTTGAACCCTTAAGTTTACATTATGATATTTACTCCATGATCATATTGTCCTACTCTTATGACTCTTATGTATTTTAACTGTTCGTTTTTATTTACCTTGCATACTCAATACATTCCAAGTACATACCGCATACTCTATGTTGTATTGTTTCATGATACAGGCTCGTACGTTCAGGTTCAGTCCCACCTTTAGTCAGATCTACAGAGTTAGCATCATCTAGACATTAGTGAGTCCTCATCTTTCAAAGGCCTTTTTATCAGCTCGTACCAGTATTTTCAGTTTTAGTTTTGTAGTGAGTTAATGGGATCTTGTCCCTTCAACATGTCAGGTTATAGAGGCTTATCAGACATAACATGTATTCAGCTTCGGTCAGTATTATGTTTTTCGTTGTTCAGATGTTATTGGATTTTCAGACTTCCGCTTAAGCATGTTTTGTTATTTTAGTTTCTTCTTGTTGTATGCTCTTAGCTATTATGTTCATTCCATGGGTCAACTTGGAGCCTCTCAGGGTTCCTTGCCCCGTGTCTCTATCCAGGCCTATGTTCGGATCGTGACATGATAGAAATGGTGTGAACCCCTTGGAGGGTGATGCTTTGTGGGAAAGGTTTTAATTTAATTCTCTTGGATGAACGATTGTCTAAACCTTGCCCCAAGTGTGACTCAAGGCGAAATTCTAGATGTAGGTGTACTTGGAAGATGATTTTAGGCTTTCTTTTGGATAGCTACTTTACCCATATGACTTCTTTGATCATGAATCCTTGTTAGCCAATATTGAGCCTTTGAGACTTTTTCTTGGAAACCACATTACAAGCCCAATACTCCTTTTGTAATCCCTCTTTTTCACCCATTCTCCCTAGTGCTAGTTGTGAGAAGAAATGCAAAAATGATGCTCGAAGTCCCAAAAGTGTGGGAATAGAAAAAGGAAAGATGAGGCAAAATCCTAAGTTTGGGGGTTGAAACAAAAAGGGTAAAATTGGAAAAATGATGCGAACTTTAATGTGAGGTAGCACCACATTATGAAAAGAATGAATGAATTATTTGGGTTAAAAGAACTGAATTGTAAAAAGGTGTTGCCTTTTGCTCAAATAAGATGAAAAGTGGTTACTAAGGAAATATAAGGAGGGCTCTTGTTTCAAAAATGGAAATGTCATTCAAGGAGAGATAAGGTGAGGGCAATCTCAAAAGAAAATGAAATATGCACTGAAATTCACAGAAAGGACATTGGGTAGGTTCTAATCACTAGAACTTAAAAGTCATCCTACCCTTACCCCTATCCTACATCATGACCCCCAAGTCCTAATTGATTTTAAGTGTAGCGACTCTACATTAGTGGAGAGTTATATGAAGGGAAAGTCTATAGGTCAAGTTATGTGCATGAGAATTTCTTTGTAAGAGTGAGTGTATTTGTTTCATCCTATAATCCCTTGAATGTGAATTGCTTGATAATTAAGTGGGATTGTCTCTTGTTGTGAGTAGCATCGCCTCCATGGGAATATGCTTGCATGTGCCAAAAGATATGATTGAGACAAGATTGTGTGAGCTTGAAGTCAAACTTTGAATGTGAATTTTTAATGATTTAAGATGCTATATAAGCTTGTTGTGACCAACAATGCCCCTTGTTTTAAATGATGGGATCAAATGTGAATCATGGCAAATGATTGTGGCTATATCTTGAAGCATATGTATGAAGTGTTGAGTCTCGTCTTTTTTTCTGTTGGTGAGTGATCTTTGGGTTGTATAGGTCGTAGTGGTCCCTTGTTCATAATCTCATATGACATGCTTATCCTAAAGTGCAGATGTAAAGTATTACATTACTTGAGGACAAGCAGTGGTTCAAGATTGGGGGTTTGATGAGTTGGTAATTTACCAACTCATTAGGCTTTTAAACATGAGTTTCTGCTTAACTTTCAAGTTATTTGAGAGGATTTTATGCTCATCTCTTTAGTTTTTACAGGTATTGAATTTAAGGAGAGAATGCAAGAACTTGGACAAAAGAATAGAATTAAAGAAAAGGACGAAATATTTACCGAATGGGGTCGGCGCTCCACCGGATGGAATCAGTGAAATGTCAGTCGATACGCAGGAACATACTGGCTGTAAGTGGAACGTTCACCGGTGGAATGCGGGTCAGCACTTGCGAACCATCGATGCCAACGTCACTCAGGGTCCTAAAGTCACTAGTCCTACCTACGGCACAATTCCATGGATGGGCACCAGCGGAACACTGGTGAATCGCAAGTGAGACCGTCTATAGGAAGGAAAAAATCATCTAGCACGGGATTTGAGGAGCATTTTTGACCTACTTCTATACATTCTCTAGAAAAAACCAATTATTCAATTTCATATTTATAGAAAGTTAGAGAGAGAAGATATTGAGTAGCATTTTCTTCATCTTCTTCAAGGTAAAAACCTCCATTGAAGATAATTGTGAGCCTAACATTAACTCTTGATGATGAATGTTATGATTTTAATTTTTAATATAATTATGTATTTCTCATTAATGAGTAGCTAAATATCCTTGTTAGGGGTGTGCTCATGATTGAGGTTAAATTAGATTGGGTGTTGCTAGATTGATCTTAGAGTTACTCAATTAATATAAATCTATTGCTTTCTCCCAATATATAATTCAATTACTCATAGTTGCAAATGTGTGTTATGTCTACTTACTCTATTTTTGCTTGAAAAAGAGAAATTGAGTATGGGTGAGAAAGCAATGGTGAGTAATTGGGTGTTGATTATGTGGGGTTAGGCTAGGGATAGCTAAAACCCATAATCACTCACCCTGAGAGATTTGAGGCTAGAAATAGCTCAAATCTGACACAAGTATTAATGTATATATTGTTTGGGACCTTGGGGTTTGAGAAAATCGGAGGCAAAAGGCACCCTAGTGGTTGGAAAACATCGGGTACCACTTCATCCATGATTATTGATATTTCAGAGTAATAATTTAATTTTCTAGTAAATTTCAATCCAATTGACACCCCATTCAAAAGCATACCCCTATCTCTTGCTCACATTTGTAATTCAAGTTGGTTATCTTGTTGAGTGATCAATAGTTGTTTTATATTTTAATTGTAATCCTTTGAACCCCCGAATTTTTACTCTATTGTTTTCAATACAATGATGCTTCTTAATATGACTTGATAGACAACTTTTCTGCCGTCTAAGTACTATTTCCTGTGGGATTCGATCCCGACACTCGTCAGGTATATTTATTTTGTCAACGAACATTTACACTCTCTCTTTATGAGGAGTGAATTTGGACGTTATTAGTCTTACTTGTGCATTTGACTTTAGTTGACTTTCTTCCAATTTCAATTTATGCTTAAGTTGTACCTACGAATTCTAACTCTTGTATTTTCAATGACTAAATCTCGTCCTACATCAAGAAGAGTTGTTCTATGGTACTTATTGGGTACGTGTTGCATTGCATTGCCATACTATCTTATTTATCGCTTTTTAGGTTCATGTCTCGATCCGTTTACAAATGGAGCTCACGGTGATTATTGAGTCTGAGGCTTCTTTTAGGAGATACTATAGTGAGCTATTGGGCTAATCTGCACAGTCAGTCTCCTTCCCTTTATGCTATTTTTGTTTTCTTTCATTTAGATAGTGTATTTGATGCTTCCAGACTTATATTAAATCTTAAGAGTCTTTAGTACGACTTTTAGGTTTTGACGGTGTACTTTGTTATTTCCGCACTTTTATGATTATTCGATTCTGTTAAAGATTAATTCTTATTTTTCACTTATTTATTTCTCTTAACTATTAAAAATTGGACTAAACTATATTAGGGTTCACTTATCAGGTTAGGTGTAGGTGCCCTCATGACTTGTAATTTTTGGATCGTAACAAAATGACCGGCGGAAGAATCAAAAACATTTGGAGACTTAACTGTCCATTTTAGTGCCCAAAACTCACCTGAACCCCTTGGATGCAACCAAATATGCAAATCACTTTGTAAATATGATACAAAGCTATTGAAACACTCAAAACACCGATTTGAGGTCATCTAGGCACATATTTGACCGTGGTCAATTTTCAATCTTCAAATTAACTAGTTTACAATGTAAGCATTCGAAATACACTCAAGCCTTTCGGGACTCATCCAAACCATCCACCTAAGTCCAAAATCGCCATCTGAACCTATAGGAACTTTCAAACATCAAATTCCGAGATCATTTAACTCAAATGTTAACTTTGGTCAACCCTTATTTTATTTTTTCTCAAAGTCTCTAGTTTTTAATTTTCTTCTCCGATACACATTTGATTGCCTCAAAAATTGTGTAATACATCTCCGCAAGTCATTATTCACCTTTTAATACTACGTGAAGTTTTATTTAGGAGGAAATGATCCTAATACTCAAAAAAAGTTGATGGGTCATTACAAATGTGAAAAATTCTTTGATGCGGATGAAACTCCTGAAGATTCGAAGATGAGATTGGCTTCTAGCAAGCTAGAAGGAAGAACCCTTCAATGGTATCAATATTTTATGAAGCAAAGGCTAGCACTAGAATGACCTCGATAAGGTGAATATGTAAGGAATATGTGTGCCCGATTTGGGATAGATTGAAGGTCCAATGGGTGATCTCAAAGACCTAAGGCTAAGTAAACTTTGTTCAAGATTATGTGGATCTTTTTTATCAATTGTTAACTGGAGTGGAATTATCAGAATAATATGTTGTTAGTTGCTTTATGAGAGGTTTAAAACCTAGGATTGGACTACCTGTTAAAATGTTAGCAATAAGAACATTGGATAAAGTAGTGAGTTTGCGCAGAATTCAAGAATATACTCCAGTACTATAGAAGCAAGTCTTTTCCAATTCATTTGGGTTGCCTGCCCGTAAAACTGTCCCTAGACTTTTCTTTGTCAATTCCACCTCATCCCAAGGTCCCAACCTTCCTTTTAAACCCCCCAATTATTTTCAAAACTCCATAACACTTTCCCTAGCAACACCAAACAAAACTTAAAAAATGCCAAGTTAACTCCTGCTAAGATGGACGATAGGAGTAAGGATATATGTTTTAAGTGTAATGAGAAGTATAATTATGGTCATGCGTGCAAAAGAAAAGGCAACTATTCTCTATGGAGGTGGAAAAATGTGAAGGGGGAGAAGTAAGAAATCTAGAGGAGGATATACTGTTGAATCCAGATGAACTTTTGTCAATGATAGGACAAGGTTAGTAAACTAATTCTGAAGATACTATTTTACCTTGTGCTTTAGTCCATGCCATAAATGGACCTCATGATTTTAGGATAATAAGGGCAATTGTGTCAGTGAAAGGAAAGGTAGTGTATGTCTTAATTGATGCTAGAAGCACTCATAATTTTCTAGATTTGAATACTGCTAAAAAATTAGGGTGTGTCATGACAACCATTACCCCATTAAAGTATCTGTGGCTAATGGAAAGAAAATACAAGGCAAGTATGTTTTGCAAGAAATTGGTTTGAAAGATGCAGGGAGTTTCATTGATTCAGATATGTTGCTTTTACCAATAAGAGGGTGTAACATTGTTTTGGATATCCAATGGCTAATGACGAGAGGAAATGTCATGTGAAATTTCATTAAGCTTAAGATGGAATTCAACATTGTAGGACATGAAGTATTACTAAGGGAAATATAACATGTTGCAGTCAAAATGGTTCATCGGAATAACATGTACAAATTTTCATCCAAGCTACCTGAGTTGTGCATGATTCGTGGGTATTTACAAAAAAAAAGGAGCAGTCAGAAGCTGGTGTCAGTTTACTTACTATGTAAGGACATTCTACAGACCATGAGAGTGATAAGGAATTGCAATCTTTATTACAGAAGTATGAGGATATGTTTGAGGTACCAAAAGACTTTACTCCTAATTTGCATGATCACATAATCACTTTGAAATAAGGAACCTCACTTATAAAATTAGACCCTATAAGTACCTGATAAGATGCTCACTTCTGGAATAATTAGATACAGCACAAGTTCCTATTCATCACCCATTGTCATGTAGATAAAGAAGGATAACTCTTGGATAATGTGTGTTAACTATAGATAGCTAAACAAACCAACTGTGAGGGATACATTCCCCATTCTTGTGATTGGGGAACTGATGGATGAGTTACATAGAGTCAAGTATTTCTCTAAAATGGATCTTAGACTAGGCAACTAAAAAAGTTTGAGCCTGATATCCCTAAAACTGCATTTAGGACCCACCATGGTAACTATCAATTTCTAATCATGCTAGTTGGATTAACAAATGTTCCCTTTATATTTCTGTCACAATACGAGGCTATACCCTAGATGTGACACAGTACTTGGTGCCACAAGTGACCCCAAGCTAACCCATTACTTAACATCACACTGGAATATTAAATTAGATAGAAGCGGAAGCTGAGAAAAACATAACTAAATAACTTTCTCAAAAAATAAGAAATGTCTGATAAGATACTGAAATTTATGCAACAACTGCAAAACATAAACAAAACTTTGTCAAACAAGCCTCCAGCTAACACTAGAGTCTAACTCAAAAGAAAACTAAACAGAAATGATACTCTCATCCTTGAAAGATGAGGATTCACCAATTGTACTGTTGTTGAAGTCGTTGGGAAAAGACTACTGTCCATGCTGAAACTGAGAAGCTGCGCCAGTATCATAATACGATACAGCATGGAAAATATGCATCAGTACTTTGAATGTACTGAGTATGTAAGATGTAAGTAAAAACAAAAGAAATACACCACTGAACTGATAAACATTGAATATAACTGTAATAGTGTAACACGGATACTGACTAAGGACCATAACTATATATTGTAATCTGAATAAGGTGAACTGAACTAAAACTAAGCCTATACTGAACTGAACTAAATCGATAAGTGAGAGAGTCTATAATCGACATATAACCACGTGAGCTAAACATGGAGACCGATGTATACACCCCATTGGTGAAAGCCCACTGTACCTTGCCAGGGTATAGTGGTTGAGATGGGTGATCACTGTCTGAGGTCCGTTCGGGCTAATAACCACGGTGGTAACGTAGTTCTAGGAACCTGGGTGCACTGAATCCTAGCCCGCTCGGTGCTAAGTCCTACTCCCACTGAAAATTCTAACTGTGACTGCTAGGCTGACAGCTCGAACCAAATTTCCTAAGACTTAAGTAAGGAATACTTATCTAGAAGTAACCTGAGAGTCTAAAGGACCTGATAACTGAAACAAAGGATTCTAATACTGGCCAGATCTGCTTTATCTAAAAGCGTCATAACCATCTAAAGAACAACCTAATGTTGGCATTACAATATCTCCCCCTTGGAAACATTCATACTCGAATGTTGGTAAACATATCGAAATGCTGGGGAAAGGAACTGCAATCCCAAATACTAAATATCCGAAGCTGAAAACTGACGAAGTGACTGACTCTGGACTAATATGCATGACTGAACCGTATGAAGGAATCACACATACATGCAATGACATGAAAGAAAGGGGAGACATGAATTAGACATGAAGCTGAATAGAGTATTAGAGAGGAAACTGATAAGCTATAATTGAGCCGGGAGGAAAAAGATGAGGGTATTTAGCCATCATATCTATATTGGCTTCCCATGTAGCTCCTTCAACTAGTTGGTTCCTCCATAACACCTTTACTGAAGCGACCTCCTTGTTTCTCAGCTTACGAACCTGATGATCTAGGATCTCAACTGGAACTTCCTCGAAAAAGAGGATGTCCTTTACACCAATACTCTCTAGAGGCTCTACTGAGGCCAGATCACCGATGTACTTCTTCAGCAATGACACATGAAAGACTGGATACACCGATGCTAACTCTGTAAGTAACTCTAACTCATAGGCCATATTGCCAATGCGTCTTAGGATTCTGTAAGGTCCCGCATACCTCGGACTGAGTTTTTCTTTCTTCCCAAATCTCACCACCCCTTTCATAAGTGAAATCCTCAGATAAACCCAATCATCTACAGAAAACTCTAGCTCTCTTCTCCTCACATCTGCATATGATTTCTGTCAGCTCTGGGCTGTTTTCAACCGTTCTCTTATAAGCTGCACCTTCTGCATAGTCTCATGAACTGAGTCTGGTCCTATCATGGTAGCTTTACCAACTTCGAACCATCCTATAGGAGATCTACACCTCCTACCATACAATGCCTCAAACGGGGCCACCTGGATGCTGGAGCGGCAGCTGTNACTGCCCTTGAAATCAATCAAACAAGCCCTCAACATATATTCCGAAGTTTGTATAGTCCTCTTAGCTTGTCCATCTGTCTATGGGTAAAAAGTTGTACTGAGTTTGACCTAGGTGCCAAGTCCTTTCAAGAATGATTTCCAGAAATGCGAGGTGAACTGAGTACATCTGTCTGAAATAATGGACAAGAGAACTCCGTGTAGTCTGACTAACTCCCAGATATACAAACTAGCATAATCCTCAACTGAGTTTGTAGTCTTAACTGGTAGAAAATGTGCTGACTTAGTCATCCGGTCTACAACCACCCAAATTGAATCATGTTGTCAGCGAGTAAGAGGTAAACCTGTGATGAAGTCCATATTCACTTCCTACCACTTTCAAGTAGGAATACTGATATATTGAGTCATATCCCCAGGTCTCTAATGTTCAACTTTAACCTGTTGGCAGTTCAGACACTTAGCTACAAATTCTCAATGTCCTTCTTCATTCCATTCCACAAATAGATTTCCCATAGGTCACGGTATATCTTAGTGGCACCTGGATGAATAGAATACCTGGAGCTGTGTGCTTCGGCTAGTATTCACTGTTTTAAGTCATCTACATATGGAACACACAATCTGCCTTGATAACGAAGTACATCATATCCCCTTTTAGAAAAACCTCAACCTCTTTTCTTAGAATTGCTTCTTTCAGTTTGAGTAGTATGGGGTCTTCATCCTACTTTGACTTAACCTCTACCACCAGTGAGGATTCTGACCCACTCTAGATTACAACTCTGCCCTCAGCTGAATCAACTAACTGCACTCCTAATCGAGCTAACCTATAGGTATCCTTTGCCAACTTTTTTCTTCCCTCTTCAACATAAGCAACACTTCTCATAAACACCCTGCTTAAGGCATCAGCCACCACATTTGCCTTGCCTGGGTGGTATAGCATACTCATGTCATAGTTTTTCAATAATTCCAGCCATCTTCTCTGATGAAGGTTCAAGTCCTTCTGACTGAACATGTACTAAAGGCTCTTATGGTTAGTGAAAATATCCACATGAACCCCATAGAGGTAATGTCTCTATATCTTCAAAGCAAATACTACTGCCGCTAATTCAAGATCATGAGTTGGATAGTTCTTCTCATGAACCTTGAGCTATCTGGAGGCATAAGCTATCACCTTACCCCGCTACATCAGGACGCCAATCGAGGCCAACTCGGGACGCATCATAAAAAACTACGAACCCATATGTTTCTTATAGAAAGGTCAAAGCTTGAGCTATAGTGAGTCGAGTATTCAACTCCTGAAAACTCTTCTCACAAGCATTTGACTGTTGAAACTTCACCTTTTTCTGAGTTAATTTGGTCAAAGGGGATGCAATGGATGAAAACCCTTCTACAAACCATCGGTAATAACTAGCCATACCCAAGAAACTCCTGATATCTTATGGAGAAGTTGGTCTTGGCCAATATTTTACCACTGCTATCTTTTGAGGATCTACCTGAATACCATCACCTGAGACCACATGACCAAGGAAAGCCACTGACTTCATCCAGAATTCACACTTATTAAATTTAGCGAACAACTGATGGTCTTTGAGAGTCTGCCACACTATCCTCAGGTGGTTGGCATGATCCTCCTCATCCTTGGAGTATACCAATATGTCATCTATGAATACAATGACGAACGTATCCAAGTACGGCTTGAATACCCTATTCATCAGATCATAAATGCTACAGGGGCATTGGTTAGTCCAAAAGATAAAACCACGAATTCGTAGTGACCATACCGTGTTCTGAAGGTTGTTTTGGAAATGTCACATTCTTTGACCCTGAGCTGGTGGTATCCTGATATGAGGTCTATCTTGGAGAAATGTAATACCCCAAAAGCCTTAAGATCATAACCAAGGGTTGAAACGGAGAAAATAGAAATTTTTTGCACCAGGTTACAAGATAAGTCGTCTAGTCACCAAGAGTCGTTAGGTGACTCATGGAGTGAAGGGTGAGTTGGTTGGATATTTCGATTAAGGAGTTGACCATAAGAGAGGCCACAAATTGTAGTAAGGATCATGAGTCGTTAAGTCACTCGTGGTTAGTGGTTGGCTTGAAGGTGGAAATTTTGGGCAGTGCTTGTCACAACTCGGTCACCACGAGTCTTTGGGAACACCACGAGTCGTGGTGTCCCTTTTGGTGACCCTCAGAGGTATGAATTCCAGTACTGGCCACGGAAGGCAAACCACGACTCATCCCCTCAGGCCAAGAGCCGTCTAGTCCCTCATTGGGACTGGCAGTGTGTATTTTCCTACGAATTTATTAAGGATTTTTTCATAATTTCTAAGTTCCTAAGAACTAAACTACATTGTTTTAAGCTCAGATAAGTGTGTTTTGAGAGGGTTTAGCTCATTCTAAGCCTATTCCTCTCCATGCATTCAAGACTAGTAGTTCTAAGAGGTGATCAAGGTTAGACTCATCAAGTTCTTCCCCAAATTCCTTTGGGCTCTCAAGAGAGTTGTGAAATCAGATTCTCCCAAGTATGTAGGGTTATGAATGGGTGTATCCATCCACTCCCATGTCCAATCCCTCTTTAATTTCATGTGATTTCTAAGTTGATGAACCTATGGGGTTTTAATCCAATTTGTGAATTCTCTAAGTATCTATCATAGGTATTCTCTATGCATGTTTCTAATGTTGAATTATGATTCATGGGCATGTTTTATAATATTTTCAATTACAAATCATGATTTCAAAGTTTTATAAATAAGATGCCCATCTATGAAAGGTCATGAAAAAATGAGATTATGATCTATGTTTCTAGTTATGATGAGATGTTCATGATGAAAGTATGATTTCAAATTATCCATGTCAATGTTCATGTTTTGAGTAATCAAAGTCTATTTCAAGCATGTTTAAGTATGGGGAAAGACCATATGATCAAGTATGCTTCATGATTTATCTAAATTTCATGTTATTAGCTTACCATATGGTTTTGGAGTCTAGACTCCCACTATTTTTAGCTTGTGGTATGGTTTGAGCTAAGGCTCCTCATGTTATGATTTCAGATTTATGTATGTATGTTATGAGTCAGCTTCGTCACTAGACGGTGGTTCAACTTCATTGAAAAATAATGGAGAGCATACGCATGTTTTGGGGAGTAGTGTCTAGCACCGAGTAGGCTAAGGGTCAGTCAACCTTATGCCTCAAAACTACGTGCCAACGTAGGTATATTCAGATTATTTGGGACCTCCCTTGTTAGCTTCCCCTTCCCCCAAGGGGACTTTAGCTTGATATCTATATCATGGTAGCGTCCTCAGCCCTAGCAAGGCTTTGGATGGCTCTGCCCACTTGAGTGTAATAGTCGGTACCACATAAGCTCTATCGTGGTAATGTCGGTTATATGATGAGTCTCCCATTATTTCTATTGATTTCAATTATGCATGTTCAACAGTTAAGATATTATGTTTTCAGCAGGTTTGACCCAATGTTCAGTTTTACAGTTTTACTTATGATTATCAATTTTCAGCTTTGGGTCATTGGATTCAGTTATGATATGCAGTTATGTTTAAGTCATGTTTTCAGATAACCACTCCGCCCCGAAGAGTAACTAGGACCAATTTAGTCACGTTTTCATGTTCCAATTGAACACTGTCCATTTTTTATTATTCTCAAAGGATAAGATTATTCTCTTTACCAAACATATGCGGATCCAATCACGATCTTATATATAAGAAGAACAAAAGATCTTTCTTGATCAATCCCTTTGCCCTAGCATGCAAGCCCTACTCTCAGACTCTTATGATGAAATATTTATGATCTTCATGATCTCTGATTTTACTTACTTAGCGGTGTTACTTACATTGCATACTCAGTACATTCCACGTACTGACCGCATACTCTATGTTGTATCGTTTCATGATATAGACTCAGACATATAGGCTAAGTCCCACCGCTAGCCAGATCTTCAGTGTTAGCATCTCCCAATTAGAGTTGGTGAGTCCTCATCTTCCGAGGGCCCTTCTTACCAGTTATATTCAGTATTTTCAGTTTTAGACTTTAGTGAGTGTCAACTTGTCAATAGTAAAGGCTTATATACATAGTATGCATTCAGCTTCAGACTTGTGTTATGTATTCAGTTATTCGATGTTATTAGATTTTCAAACTTCCGCTATGTTATATGTTAGATTTCTGCATTTAAAATATTGAGCTCAGATGTTATGTTCATGCCATGGGTCGACATGGAGCCTCTCTGGGTTCTTTGTCCCGTGTCTCGATCCGGGCTTATATTCAGGTCGTGACAAACTTGGTATCAGAGCATTAGGTTTTGAAGTGTCCTAGGGTGTCTAAAAGCCGCGTTAAGTAGATCCTTTCATGAGTGTGAAGCGCGCCACACTTATGACGAAATATTTTAGGAAATGTTCCCTTCTTTCATAATCTATGTCGTGCGATGAAATGTCTCTCTATCCTTCTAACTTGTGCTATGCGCGTTTACAGAATCATGCCTTCTTGCCGAGTTAATGAAAGAAGAAACAGAAATGCAAATGTCCATGAGAATGGCAATGGAGATGGGCACCATCAGGCCCCACCAACCCCCGAAGATCATGTGCCCGAGCAGGTGGCCCATGCAGAGTTTAGGGCTGCCATTCAGATGCTAGCTCAGGCTTTGACCGCCCAAGTCAACCAACAGGTGGTAGCGCATGTCCCTCAGAATGTGAATGCGACAGCGATGAGAGTCGGAGATTTTCTAAGGATGAACCATCCGAAGTTCCTTGGATCAAAGGTGGACGAGGATCCTGTCACGACCCAAACGTACACCCGGATCGTAGACACGGGACAAGGAGTCCCGAAAGACCCCAAGTCGACCCATGGCATGAGCATACATCTAGTTCAATCACATGAGCGGAATACTTAACATATATGAACATAAACATAACATAGCCAAAGAGAAATATCAGTACAAAACTTATACAATACGGCTGAATACAACTTGCAGTCTGATAAGCCTCTAAAATGAAGGACGGGTTGATGGGACAACTCCCCAACTAATCCAACATCCATAAACTGAAAGAACAACATAGAGTATGAACATACAGCCCTCGAAATATGAGAAATCACCAAGAGCGCTGAGAGCGAATCTAAAACTATCTACGGGTGAGGATAAGCCTGAGAATTGGGACCTGTATCATGAAATGATACAACATAGAAGGTATGCGTTCAGTACGTGGAATGTACTGAGTATGCAAGGTAAGTAAAACGAACATTTAAAACATGCATGAAATTCAAAGTAATCATAAGAGTAGGACATTATGCTCGTATCATAAATTATAATAACATATCATTCGGCTCAAGATTTTTAAAACATTCGTAACATAAGCATTATCATAATAATAATAGAAGAGATTTACTTGACATAACTTGAGCCAACATACATAATCATAACATGCATAAATCATGAGGAACAGTGGGAGATTCTCTTAACTGACATACCCCATATGAGCACACATGAATCCCGACTTGTAACCCCAGTCGGGAGGGTGTCCATATCTTGCTAAGGGTAGGAACATGAAAGTATGATATCACCATGAAAGGGGCCATTTGGGCCAGGGACAAACATGAAAGGGGTCCCAACATACCTACGGTGGCATGTAGTTCATGAGATTTGGGGCTTAACCTGAGCCCCGAACCTACTCGGTGTTTGATACTACTCCCAAAACATATATAGTGCTCATAGTATAATATACATGAATTCATGGTCTAGTTAAATCATGATAATCATAAACATGATTGTACATAGGTGAGCTAGCCATGACATAAGGCCCGTGAGTCGGCCAAAACATAATTCATAAATCATAGGTTTCATGCATACTTGTAAATCATACACATAACTCGAAAATCATCAAATCATAATGGGCATTTGAATAAATTCATATTTCAAATCATAAATCATGATGGGCTTGTAAATGTCAATAATGGAAATAGTAGATCATAAATCGATTCATCATGGGGCATGTATAATTAAGCTTAATTGCTTAGAAATCAAAATCAATAATATTATAATCAATTTAAATCTCAAAAGATGATCAAAATTCATAGATTATGATAATATTTCAAAATCACAAAACTCATAATTAAATTATTAGCTTTTATATAAATCAAATACAAAACCCCATGAGTTTTTAATAAATTTTAAGTAAAATCATAGAATAGGAGCATGGGTGTGAAAGAACTCACCCATTGATGACCTTACATACCTGGGATTATCATATTCTAAATCTCATTGATGACCCAAGAAGAAATTGAAATGGATTGATGAATTTTAGGCTTGATTCACCCCCTAACTTCCTCTACCTGCATGCATGAAAGAATAGAATGAAATCTGAACTTAACCCCTTTAAATTTCCCTATTCATAACCTAAAACGTCGTAGTTTAGGCCTTAGGATCTGAGGAATTTACATAAAAGCCCTTACTAACTCGGAGGAAAAATAACTGTCAGGGTTCCCAACGAGTGACCTAACGACTCGTTGCCGGTCCTCACGATTCGTCACCTTCCCCGTTAAGTACACTGTCTGAACTAGTCACTGGAACCTTTAACGGACGACATAATGATTCATTACTCGTGGCCACCACTCGTCAAGTTCACTGCCTCTTTAAAACCATTTTATTAAAATTCCTCCTAACGACTCACATGAAGACTCGTTGTCTGACATGACGAGTCGTGGTCTCCTTCCGTTAAGTACACTAGTCGATCCTTCCATTTTATTTTTCAACTTCACCCCATGGCTGACTTGACGACTTGTGGTGGATGACTACGAGTCGTTCCTCGCCCGTGGCAACCTTCAACCATCCTTACAAGACTCCCCACAAGCCACCTGACGACTCGTGGGGTCTCCTCACGAGTCGTCCAACGACTCGTCCCATGCTTGCAAACCAGATTTTCAGTTTTTTCCCGTTTCAACTCCTGGATCCGATCTTTAAATTATCGGGGTATAACAGACCCACATGAGTTTATTGATGAAGTTCTGAAGATAACCTAGATCATGGGGGTGATTGGGGAGGAGTGCGCAAATTTAGCCTCGTATCAGTTGAAAGGGGTTGTGCACATTTGGTTCAGGCAATGGAAGGAAAGCACGATAGTTGGAGCAGGCCCTATCAGCTGGGATGAGTTCCATAACGCATTTTTGGATAGGTTCTTCCCTCGTGAGATAAGGGAGATTAAAGCAGTTGAGTTTGTGAACCTAAGGCAGGGTAATATAACAGTTCAGGAGTATGCTTTGGAGTTCACTCGCTTTTCTAAATATGCACCTGAGATGATGACAGATCAGCGAGCCCGAGTGAGTCGGTTTATGCATGGGATAGTAGACTATTTGGTCAAAGATTGTTGGACCCCGATGCTCCATCACGACATTGAATTTTCCCGAATAGTTCTATACGCCCAGCAGATAGAGGTGGTACAGGTAAGTGAACGAGAGAGAGAGAGTCCAAGAGGGCCAAGACTGATAGCTTTGGATTCTCCCAGCAAAGACCTGGTGGTGGGCACAGTCAACAGTCCTGCCAGAGATCATCAGCCCAATGTCGTCAGCTATGAGTGTTCCATCTAGGTCTAGGCGTGACCAGAGGGGATGAGCATTAGGCTCTCGAGGTTAGGGGAGCAGACCTGCAGAGTCCAGCATCCCAGAGTGTGGCAGGTGTGGCCGGAGACACACCGATTAGTGTTTAGCTGGTTCAAGTGCTTGTTTCGGGTGTGGGAAGCCCAAACATATACTCAGAGATTATCCAGCAGCCAGATAGGGCCATGATAGGGGCCGAGGCCCAGCCACTAGCTCATCGGCCCCACCAGCACGCTCAGCTCAGCAGGGTGCATCCACTAGTGCAAGTGGTGGTCAGCGCCAGAACATATTCTATGCCCTCAGATCTCGTCAGGAGTAAGAGGTCTCCCCAGATATAGTCATTGGTATGTTACGAGTATTCCACCTTGATGTATATGTATTTTTAGATCTAGGGGATACTTTATCTTTTGTGACACCCTATGTTGTTAGTAGTTTCGGAGTCAGTCCCGAAATCTTATCAGAATTCTTCTCAGTCTCTACCCAATCGGTGATTCAGTTGTAGCTCAACGGGCCAGGACTGATAGCTTTGGATTCTCCCAGCAAAGACCTGGTGGTGGGCACAGTCAACAGTCCTGCCAGAGATCATCAGCCCAATGTCGTTAGCTATGAGTGTTCCATCTAGGTCTAGGCGTGACCAGAGGGGATGAGCAGGCTCTCGAGGTCAGGGGAGCAGACCTGTAGAGTCCAGCATCCCAGAGTGTGGCAGGTGTGGCCGGAGACATACCGACAGTGTTTAGCCAGTTCAAGTGCTTGTTTCGAGTGTGGGGAGCCCGAACATATATTCAGAGATTGTCCAGCAGCCAGATAGGGCCATGATAGGGGCCGAGGCCCAGACACTAGCTCATCGGCCCCACCAGCACGCTCAGCTCAATAGGGTGCATCCACTAGTGCAAGTGGTGGCCAGCGCCAGGACAGATTCTATGCCCTCAGATCTCATCAGGAGTAGGAGGTCTCCCCAGATATAGTCATTGGTATGTTACGAGTATTCCACATTGATGTATATGTATTGTTAGATCTAGGGGATACTTTATCTTTTGTGACACCCTATGTTGTTAGTAGTTTCGGAGTCTGTCCCGAAATCTTATCAGAATTCTTCTCGGTCTCTACCCAGTCGGTGATTCAGTTGTAGCTCAACGGGTGTATAGAAAGTGCCCTGTCACAGTCCTTCAAAAAGTCACCACAACAGATTTAATAGAGCTAGCCATGATAGATTTTTATTTTAATTCAGCAAGTGCGAGTTTTGTCTAGACTCAGTAGCATTTTTGGGTCATGTGGATTCAAATGACGGTGTGCAAGTGGACTCCCAAAAGATAGAAGCGGTGAAGAATTGTCCTAGACCAGTTAGCCCTTCGGATATCAGGAGTTTCTTGGGTTTAGCTGGTTAATACCAAAGGTTTGTTGAAGGGTTTTCATCCATTGCAGCACCGTTGACTAAGTTGACCCAGAAGAAAGTGAAGTTTCAATTGTCGGAGGCTTGTGAGAAGAGCTTCTAAGAGTTGAAGACTCGACTTACCTCAGCACCAGTGTTGACCCTCCCTTAGGGTACCAATGGGTTTTGTAATACCCTAAAAATCCTAAGATCAGACCGGGGAGTTGAAATGAAGAAAACAGAAATTTATCCACCAAGTCACCGGATGAGTCGTCCAGTGACCCGTCAGGAACACCACGAGTCATTAAGCGATTCGCGGAGATGGGTTTGACCATGTTTGAAAATTTCAGGTTTGGGGTGACCACAGGTGTGACCATGACTCATGATCATCCCCACGAATCGTTAGGGCACCCATGGTCTAAGGTGGTTGAAGGATGAAGGGAAGTAGGCAGTGTTGGTAACGAGTCATCACCACGAATCGTTGGGTACACCACGAGTTGTGGTGTCCCTCGTGGTGTCCCTCAGAATAAATTTGGCAATGTAAGTAATAACATGCAGATGATGAGTCGTCCCCCAGACCACGAGTCATCCCCAGACCACGAGTCATCCAGTCCTCGTGGAGACTTGCAGTGTGTTTTTTCCTGCAAATTTATTAAGGGCTTTTTCGTAATTTTTAAATTTTTAAGGCCTAAACTATGTCATTTTAAGCTCAGAATAGAGTGTTTTAAGAAAGGTTAAGTCATTCTAAGCCTATCCTAATTCATGCATACAAGCTTAGAGGTTTGAGAGGTGGTTAAGCCTAGTTTCTTCAAAGTTCTTCCTCAATTCTCTTTGGGAAATCAAGTGGTGAAATCAGATCTCTTCGGGTATGTAGGGTTATGAATAGGTGTAATTGTCCACACCCATGCCCAATTCATCTCTATTTCATAAAATACTTATTGATGAATCTATGGGGTTTTAATCAAAATATGTAAATTCTCTAAGTTTCTATCATGGGTATGATCTAAGCATGTTCTAAAGGTTTAATTATGATTCATGGGAAAGTTTTACAAGGTTTTCAATTACAAAGTTATATTTTCAAGTTTTACAATTTATATTGCTCATTCATGGAAGTTCATGGCAAGTTGAGATTATGATATGTAAGTTCAAATATGATGAAATGTATATGAGAAAAGCATGTTTTCAAATTACCCATGTCTATGTTCATGTTTTCAAGAGAATCAAGTTGATTTCAAGCATGTTAAGTATTGTTCAGGCTCATATGATAAAGTATGATTCATGATTTATCTAAATTTCATGTATTATCTTACCACATGGTTTTGCAGTCTAGACTCTCATTATTTTCAGCTTGTGGTATGGTTTGACCCAAGGCTCCTCATGTTATGATTTCAGATTTATGTATGTGTGTTATTAGTCAGCTTCATTGAAAAATGATAGAGAGCATATGCATATTTTTTAGAGTAGCGTCTAGCACCGAATAGGCTAAAGGTTAGTCAACCCTATGCCTCAGAACTACACGTCAACATAGGTATGATCAGATTATTTGGGACCTCCTTTGTGAGCTTCCCCTGCCCCCAAGGGACCTTCAATTTGATATCGATATCAAGGTAGCGTCCTTAGCCCTGGAAAAGCTTTGGACAGCTCTGCCCATTTGAGTGTGATAGTTGGGACCACGTAAGCTCTATCATGGTAATGTCAGTAATATGATGAGTCTCCCATTGTTCCTCATGATTTCAGTTATGCATGTTTATCAGTTATGATATTATGTTTTCATCAAGTTTAATCCAATGTTCAGTTTTACTTATGATTATTAGTTTTCCTCTTTGGGTCATTATATTCTGTTATGATGTTCAATTATGATCAGATCATGTTTTCAGAAAATAGCATGCAAGCTCTACTCTCAGAATATTATCTTCAATATGTTTTATACTATGCATGTTTAATGATTTTACTTACTTAGCGGTTTTACTTACCTTGCATGCTAGGTACATTCCACATATTGACCGCATACTCTATGATGTATCATTTTATGATACAGGTTCTGATATCCAAACTCAGTCTCGCCGCTAGCCAGATTACCAGCATTTGTACTTCCCGATCAGAGTTGGTGATTCCTCATCTTTCGAGGGTCTTTCTATTCAGATATGTTCAATATTTTCAGTTTTCAGACCATAGTAAGTTAGTTTGGGTCTTGTTCCATCAACTCGTCAGTATTAGAGGCTTTTCGAACATAGTTTGTATTCAGCTTTAGACTTATATATGTATTCAGATGTTATGTTTTGTTTAGACTTCCTCTATGTTATTCATGATGATCTTTCGCACAGTACGTGTTTACCCATAAGGACTTAAATCTACGTCAGACTGGTTGAAGCTTTTGAAAGACTATGATATGAGTGTCCTTTATCATTCGGGTAAGGCTAATGTGGTGGCAGACACTCTTAGCAGGCTTTCTATGGAGAGAGTGTCCCATGTAGATGAGGAAAGGAAAGAGTTAGTGAAGGATTTGCATCGGCTTGCACGACTAGGAGTTTGTCTCATTGACTCGACGGATGGTGGTTCCATTGTTCAGAATGGATCAGAATCTTCCTTGGTGACCGAGGTCAAAGCTAGACAAGACGAGGATCCTATTTTAGTAAAGTTGAAGAAAGCCGTTCATAATCAGGAAGTGGAGGTCTTCTGTACACCCCGTAAATTTTCGACACATAGATGGCCTATTCGCGTGGTGGTTAAGAGTATTTGAAAGCCATACATGTTAGGAAAAGGGCCGGGAAAAGATCGGACGAGAAACCTATCGAACCATCACGGAAGGAGCCGGGGAAGAGCCCCTCCGCGATGGCAGCGTGTCACGGAGGTGGAGCCTCCGCGTTGGCTCCGTGACACGTTGGGCCTGTCCAGG
>JACEIK010002039.1:20799-34527 GCA_018107945.1 Datura stramonium | reverse complement strand
CTCCTAATCCTTCTAATCTGCTCTTACTCCATTATCGTCCTGAGGCATCAAAAAGGAGCCTAGTTGATGAATCATGAGAGGAAGATAGATGGGCTATATATCTAACTGTTACATCTCAGTAACAGCTTTAGGGAACACTAACATACCTCAATGTAGCTTCTGAGATCAGAAGAAGATTCAATGTGCCCTTCATTCAGATATGCCTGAGCACTATCTTCAATGTTGTCCAACCTGAAATGATTTTCTATCGCAATTCAGTATCTTAATTATATATAGCCTTTTCGGTTTCCTGTCATAAACCATCCCATTATATATTCAATTAGATATGTCACTTTTCAATTTATTCATGTTAATATGTAATGTGGATAATGCTTGTTAAGCTGGAAGACAAAATTTAACTTAAAGTTTGATAATCAGGTGTCTAAACGCAGAATGTATTACAACATAACAATCAGCAGATAGCAGAATTGAAGGAAAAAGATTGTTCTGGATAACAGTATTACCTGTAGATGTAATTTACCATTATGCCTCCACTTTGAGCAAGACCCTTTTTTGACCGATCCGCCATCCAGTTTAGCCTTCCAATCATCTAATATTGATATTTTAAGTTATAAAAGGGAGGAGTACTGACATAAATGCAGAGGGGCTTGCTGTGCTTTTCTCAATCAATGCACAAACAGGAAAAAGAAATGCTCACATCTCATGGATTAATAGCAACATCCACTTTAAAAGACCAGGATGATTATCCAACAATAAATAGGAAAAGTGAAGTAGAAAATATTTTAAACTAAAATCTGTACACAAGCTTCTACAGATGAACAAAATATCAAAGCTTAATCTTAACAAAGCATTTTAACAGAAGAAAACTCAGTCTGCACAAATTTGGAGTCCCTTTGTCCACTAGCTAATTCCTGATACTAACTTGCAAACACACCTAGTTATCAACAATTGTTATACTACACAAAATTCCACGTAAATGCATATATAGTTCTAATAATCGAATAACCTGATGTCCTTCAGATGTTTCTCTTCTCATAATTAGGTTTCACTGTTTCAGGTCTTATGCTTTGGCTAAACATCTCAAGATTACTTGCAGCCAAATGTTGTTTTCATGTATTACAGCTTCAACTTGGTAGACCATACCCTAAAAAGAGTGTCCGCATCAGTGCATTCATTCAGCTTACCTCCTGAAGTCCCAAGCATACACATTCTTTTAAATGGAAATTTTCCTTCCACTACTGTTCAGGTGAAAATAGGTTCTTGGAATCTTGGAAAAGCTGAATGTCCAGGACGTATTTGAAATTCAGACCGCATCTAGATGTGAGTCCTCTATCCTAGTAAATAATCAGAGAGAGAGACCATGATATCCATCTTAACCAAAATCATGTGAAAAAGTTACAGACCCTTTTCAGCAGTACTTTAGAGAGGAATAAGCAATCCATTTGATTTGTCCCTTAGGTAGTTGTCAAAAATCTTCTCCTTATTTTATGACTGAGAAATCCATTGGGCCCTTAGGACCAACCTCAGCCTTCGAACTCGGGGATAACGGACCTGCCCCTCTATCCTTCTACGCTTAAATTCCAGAGACTTAGCTCGCATCGCGCAGGGCTCGAACCTGTAACCTAAGTCACAAGTCCCTCAACCTTTCTCAAAAATCTTCTATTTGTTGGCTCTTGTTTTTAATATTAAAAAAAATAGATTTGTTTTTTATGCAAGTACCTAAATTTTATTCACTGAAAATAAAACAAAGTAATAACTGAATCTGCAGAATATGGATTGCTCAACATACTGCTCCATTTTGTAAGTGGAAATTTGCCACCGAATCTAGAGCTTTTCCTCTCTTTTTTTCTTTCATAAGGTACCTGTTGCAAGCAAACAAACAACAATATAGCAACTGAATGTATGATATTATCTCAATACTGCAAACTTTCACGTGATTGAAAAGCATGTCAACTTCAGTCTCTAAGCTGTACAACCATAAATGCAATAACAGGCTTTTAATCATTGTGAAGCAGATAATCTTTGACATAAAAGAAACATCTTTTATGAATGTGCAAGTTTTTACAATCACATTGCACTTCTACAAAGGCTTTCTAATTCTTCCAGTATTTAGCTTTAGCATACCTAGCACAAAGTCGCATCATAGGGGTTCTCAACACAGATACCAGATTAGGTGAATTGGTCCACTCATGGTTCTTTGATGTCAATAAATTCCACATTACTTCAATGCCACTACTTCCCAAGTCAGAACCTCTGCAAGAAAAGAAAGACAATTAGGAGGACAGAAATTTGTTCCTTGGTAAGTTACAACAACATTCTCAGGGAACTAAAATCACAAATGTGTTTAGCTTTGAAAAGAGTTTCCTATATTTTTATAATGAAATCTCTACTAAATATTTAGTTAATCGTCTCATATTTGTTCTCTGTCTGAAGAACAACATGCAATAGTAATATGCTCCACTTAATTTTATGAAGGAATTATCCTAGAACAGACTTTGCATGGTTCAACCATTGTCATCCTTCACCATGCTGACAGTTACACAGGGAAGAGGGTAGAACAAATTCCGAAAATCCAAGCGGAAGTTTACTAAAGAGGAGAACAAATCCCATGCCATTGATTCCAAGAATTAAAATAATATATCCTCTCTATATTCTCAAGCCAGACAATGCTATAATCACACGCTTACCCTGATGCATCCATAAGTGCCTTTTCTTCTTCCGGTCTGAGCAAATTTTCTTTGAAGGCAGAACCAGACATCTCTGATGAAACCAACTTTGATGACAGCCATTGCTTATAACCAGGGATAGGACTAAGAGTAGCGAATACCTGCAGACCAGTTCTGTATATCAATTTCATAGGAAACCTTACATGAGAGTAAACAGGTGGCAAGACCATGGTAGCATGTCATATGGTTCAAGAAAGAACTAAATGTTTGATTATGAAACCCGAAAACACCATAGAATTCATCCAGAACAATTTTAACATTTAAAGTTATACACTGAAGTGCTGTGGAAGTTAAGGGCTGGATCTTGTTCAAGTAGGACAACTTAAACACTGTTGAAGATGCCAAAAGGAAAGACTTGAGTTTGTCTGGTTTTACAAACAAAAGCTTCCAGCAAGCAGTTCAAGCCAAGACATAGAAAGTTGGACTCAGTTGGGTCATGTCTCGAAATACTAAGGAAGCCTATGAAAGTTGGAGCACATGAAAAGTTGATAGAGTCATCAGGAAGATTTGGAGAATGATGCCATCAGTGAAACCATTTACTTCATCAAAAATTTAAAAAAAAAAACAGATTAACACGTAACAAATTCTTCACAGCTCATTTAAACTCTTCATGCCAAATACCATCACAGAATTATTTATATTCACTAAATTAGCAATTCTAATAAAATTGTGTTCTCCTTGTAGAGTTTTGGAACTTACATCTCAAGGAGAAAGAATTGGTGCAAGCACTTTCTTTGGGGGAGACTGGTAACATGTGTGTGTGTGCGTGCATAAACAGCACTAAGTTAGTGCAGCACCATAATTACAAATAGGCCAAGAACCCTACTGTGCCAAAAGGAATCTACAAAGACCCTATCAAGCCTATCAGTGAATCTGTTTCCTCTATTCTACTTTCTTTACACCAAAAATAGAACAGTAGAATACAACTCATCTTGAGCTTCTGTGTTGATATCTTCTTGCCTTCAAAAATTCTAGCATTTCTTTCTTTCCAAACTGACCAACATATGCAAGCTGGCACCATTCACCACCACCCCTTCTGCTTCACTAGTCCCCCATTGAAGTTCCATGAGTTCAGAACCTCAGTAGTGGTAACCTGGCATCACCCAATTAAAGCCCACCATACTAGTAAAAAGTTGCTACAACTGGATAGTTATGGGACAATGAAGGAATATTGGATTCGACTGTTGCACTACACAAAGAGCATCCAGAACATAACTGGACTCCTCTTCTTCCGAGATTTTCTTGAGTCAAACAAGCTTGTCTTGCTACTAACCAAGTGAAACAGACAACCTTGAAGGGAACCAAGGATGGTTCCCTGTCTCCTGACCATTCAAAAGAAAGGAATAAGCTGAACTGACAATTTCCTGTTGCCACTTCTGCACCAAATGAGTGAGTCATCCCTCACCTATAACCCTGGGAAAGAATCCAAGCATTTGAAAAGATCAACCACCCTTTGGAGTTCCCAGTAGCAACATTCTGAACATTATATTCCATCCTTGAGCACCCCACAAATCATCTAGACTAGCTTCAGGGAAAGAAGCTATGTTGAAAAACTCAGGAAAGATGTCCTTAAGAGGACCATGTCCCAAGCAATTATCACTCCAAAATAGGGTCTTTCTTCCATTTCCTACATTAATAGAGGAGTTAGCATGAGTATAGTTCCAGTGGGCCCTGATAGCTTTCCACACCCCAACACTGTAAGGACAGTTGACAGGTTTTTGGGCACCAATGTCCTATCTTGCCGTACTTAGCATGAATGACTTTCCTCCACAGAGCATTGATCTCCTTGTTGTACCTCCACAACCACTTCATTAAAAGACTTTGGTTGTGGAATTTGAAGTTTCTAATACCCAAGCCTCCACTCCTCTTGCTAGAGATAATGTCATCCCAGTTGACTAGGTGGAAAGTTTTCTTGTCTCTATTTCCTTGCCATAGAAAATTTCTTCTTAGAACATCAATTCTTTCCTCACCTTGCAAAAGCATAAACAAAGGCATTACATAGGTGGGAGAGCATCTAGCACAATGTTGATCAGAAACACTCTACCTCCTAGAGATAAGTATCGACTCTTCCAAGTTATAAGCCTCCTCTCACCTTTCTATCCACCCAATCCCAAATCTCCTGAGCTTTGTGTTTGGCTCCCAATCAGGGCCAAGTAAGTAGTTGGAAGGCTTCCTACATCACAACCCAGAGTTGTTGCTAGAATCTGTAAATTAGGGATCTTCATCACAGGGAATATCATACTCTTTCTCCTGTTAACATGTAGACCAGAAACAGCTTCAAAAAGAACTAGAATGACACTAAGATAACTCAGGTTGTCTATGTTGGCATCACAAAAGATCAGTGAATCATCCACATATAGAAGGTGAGAAATGTCTGTGCTGTCCTCCACCCTGTAAGAGGCATTGAAACCTGAAAACCACCCACTCTCTTAGCCTCCTTTAATATTTGGTTCAACCCCTCCAAAGAAATGATAATAGAAATGGGGACAGTCGGTCACCTTGTCTTGAACCTCTTTCAGAAGGGAAAAACCCTTCAGGGGAGCCATTCACAAGACTGGAAAACCTCACAGTGTGCTGACACAAAATTCAATCCATTTAATCTATCTACTCCCAAAACCCATGTGTTTCAGAACTTTAAGTAAAAACTTCCAATTGACATGGTCATAAGCCTTTTCAATGTCAAGCCTACATAAAATTCCTGGGATCTGCTCTTTCAACCTTGAATCCACACATCATTAGCAATCAGTGCAGCATCCATGATCGTCAACCTCTAATGAAGGCCAACTGATGACCATCTACCAGCTTGTCCACCACCTTTTTCAGTCTCTCATTCAGACATTTGGAAATGATTTGTAAACACTTCCTATCAGACTAATTGGTCTGAAGTCCCTGAGTTCCTTGGCACCGTTCTTCTTTGGTACCAAAGCTGTATAGGAAGCATTGAAGTTTTTCTCAAAATAAGAATTTCTGTAAAAATTCTGGATAGTAGCCATGATGTTACTTTACAATGTCCCAGCAAGTGTGAAAGAAACCTATTTAGAAGCCATCAGGACCTGGTGCCTTATCAGCACTCACAGTCTCAAGCTCTGTAGTCCCTCCTGTTCATCAAACTCCTTTTGCAGCTCCATATTGTCCTCCTCGGTGATAAGCACATCACCTGATAACTTGGAAGTTGGCCTCCAGAGTTCTGACTCAGAATACAAGGTCTTGTAAAAATTAGTGAGCTCCCCTTTAATGGCATAAGGGTTAGTGGTAGCCTCCCCTGAATTTCCAGCTTGTCTATGTGATTGTATCTCTTATGAAAGTTCGCCATCCTTCGAAAAAACTTGGTTTTCTTATCACCTTGTTTTAGCCAAAGAACTCTAGATCTCTGCCTTCACACAATTTCCTCCTGTTTAGCCACCTCCAAGAATTCCATGTGTAAACTAGCTTTACATAGCAGTTTCCTCAGACAGAAGTCTGGTTTCCTGGGCTGCATCCAAAGAAGCTACCTGACTGAGCAACTCTGTCTTCTTCCTCTTCAAACTTCCCCCCATTCAAGGCATTCCATTCCTTAAGCTTTGCCTTTAACAACTTAAGCTTTCCTGCCAAAATAAAGTCAGGTCTTCCATATAGCACAAAAGAATTCCACCACACTGCTATTCTCTCCTTAAAGCCCTCCACCTCCATCCACCAATTTTCAAACTTAAAATGGGATTTGGAAAAATCCCAATCCTCACACTTAAGAGAAATAGGACAGTGGTCAGACACTACGCTGAGGAGAGTAGACTGCTGGAGATTATTGAAAACCTCATCCCATTCCATAGAAACCAAAAATCTATCAATTCTTGACGAACTTTCCTGATTGTTACCCTTGTCCCATGAATAAGTTCCTCCAAGAAGAGGGGGGTCAATGAGTTTTAATTCTTCAATAATATCTTAGAAATTCTTCATGGATCTGGACAGGCCAATGCAATTTCTTCTTTCAGAGGCAGCCTAATTGTATTGAAATCACCACAGACGACCCAGGCCCCTTCACACACACCTCTTATAGCTGCTAATTCCCACCAGAGATCCTCTCTCTCCCTTCTAGAATTTGGAGCATAAACCCAAGATAATGTCCAGCTGAAAATTTCAGAAGTAGAACTATATTTGCAAGTATAGAGTGCACTCCTCTGTTGATCAATTCCCCCTTCCATGCCCTTTTATTCCACACAAACAAAATAGCCCCACTTCTGCCGCTTGCTTCCAGCCCAAAACAATCAGTCCACCTACTACTGAGCAACTGTTTTACAACTGCACTGTAATCACCCACCATTTTAGTCTCTTGTAAGCAATAAAAATCAGCCCTCCATTCTTGAATCAATGCTTTGATGCNCTCTTATCAAATATCATTTAACCCCGTAACGCTTCATGAAATTAAATGTAGCTTCATTGATCACTGTTAAAGATGTCTCTTCCCCTGTTTCTGGGCACCCCTTCTTTGAATTTGACTCCAAATTCCAGGTTCTTCACTTCTTTCTGGCCCTTCGATTTTGGAGTGGATTGAGAGGAGCTACCAACTTCTAACCTTTTCTCTGTCCTCTTTTTTTCTAGCTTAGTAAATAGAGAACAAGCTTCTCCTTCAGAGACTTGAAATTCCACCCAAATTGCTTACTCAATTTCATAGTGTTTCTATGAACCCATAAGGAGGTCCCCAGTTCTGCCATTTGTATTTGAACCTCCAGCACCTCAATGTCTTCAATTTCCCAATCGTACGACTTGTCTAATGGACGCAATTGTAAGCTATGGACCTCAGAATTTTCAACATCCCACTCCTCACTCTGCACCTCTATCTCCACAAGCTCTGTTTCATCGTATGATTGTAAAGGAAGAAGGAGAGAAACTGCTTCCTCATCGGAAATCTCCTTCAAGAACAGAGGCTCAAGCAGAGAGCCTGCTTCCCCAGATTCAGTGTCGCAAGAACTGTGCCATTTTCCATTTTCCAGACTACAAAAGCATCCGCTTCTCACCATGTTAAATCCAACTCACAGAGGAAGTATACATATTAGTTGCTCAAAAACCTGCATTAGATGAAAATACCGTAACTTACACAGATATTGGGCATATCTTTTTTCACCACATCAACCACACGTTTGATTAGAAACTTCCCCAGGTTGACTCCTGATAAGCCAGGCTGCATGTCGAAAAGCACAAAATACTCTTAGACAAAGGACATCATCAAAACAATAAAAAATGAGGAAAAAAAATGCATGCCAATACTAAATCAATTTAAGTCATTGTTTCTTTTTTTCCGTGAGCAAATAATGTATAAATAATCAAACTACCAAACTAGATTGAACTCAAGATTTCTTACTCAAGCAGTGAAAATGAAGAAAGAAAGCTATTCTTAAGATTTCAATCAGATGTCTGCAGAAATTGTATTTAACAGTTAAAGTAAAATTCTTATGGATACTTCCTTTTCCTCCTCCAGTGAGCATCATTGATTTGATTATGGTGCTTAAAGAAAAGGACAATTTTCTTACTCAAAGATCAGAACTGAAGAACTATATATATATAATTTCCTTTTCTGGGTAAATATGGTACTAGATACTATATCTTTCTAAAGGAGGAAATAGTTTTCCCCAGCCAAGGCTGACAGGTGGAAAAGGTTGCATGTATCAGTTTCTCGGTGACCATAGCAAATTCTAGTTTTGCTTGTTAATAGAAAGTAAGTTGCATTAAGTTTCTGTCTTGCATCACTTAAAACTCAACATCCCCAGTTTGCATAAATAGCTATTACAAATACCCAAAAATATTTCCAATGCTACCTTTGGGCTGAAAAAGGGCACTGCTTCTGGAAAGTGACCAAAAGCATTAATTGCACCTTATCCCTTGTTCTTTATTTTTGTTCCGCCCAGAATGTTTTTCCTTCAACAGAAGAGAATTAATAGCTCCACCACATGTGTTCAATATTTGCTTTCATCCATATAGAAACCTTGAAAATGGTCTAAGGGCTTTACCGGGAATTTTTTCATGAATAACAAACACAAAACCAATTCTTCCAAAACCAGATCCAACTATTCATTTTTATTTCTCCAAAAAGAAGAAAGAAATCATATAATAACCCAAGTCATTTTCTAATACAAACGCAACCTTTGAAATGTAGAGCTCTTCAAACCTAAGATGGTAAACGTACCTGAGTTGACGAAATAGAGTAAAAAATTGCACAAGAAGCCTCATGTTCAGAAATTGGAGGATAGTCCCATAAGACCTCCTGCAATGATTAGAGTGTTCTTAATGGAAGTGAGCAGTGACAAAGTTAAACTAGATGAATTCAAGACTTTCACCTGTATGGTCGCTGCCACATCCTTCATAAGTGCAACCTCAATAAAAATAAGTGGTTCACCTGAAGGAAAAAAAAAACATTAGGCTTGATTTGTTCTGTTAAGAGGAAAGTAACAAGATGATATATCAGCATGGATAGACAAGTATGACAAGATCTGTTTTAACCAATGCTTCGTTCCAGCCAAACCTCGAGAATTGGTGAACCATATCGGAAGACAAAAAGTCCAGTATGTTTCTTGAATTAAGACAACCATTCTAGCGCTTCTGAATCTAATCATCAAAGCCTTCCTGATGGTACTCTTACTTTCGATTTGATAAATATATCTTATAGTGCATAAGTAAAATTTCTTGGCACTTTTGAGTACTAACAAGCACGGGTTCTACAGATTGCCTTAAGGCCAGCTCTCTGCTCTCCCTATTTCTGATACTAACAAAACCACACTTCAGATTCTAGAAAAAGTGCACCTCCTATATGCTGCTTTACAAAGTGATGCATGCATCTGCACCTGATTAACTTTGACTAGCATAGCTAAAAACAAGATCATATGCTAAATACCTCACAAGAAAGGTTCCAAAGCCTTGATCTAGTAATTGCAGCATGTTCACTCACATAAAGTGTCATTTCCAATTATGAAACACATGGAGGCAATAGGAAACAGAACTGTAAGTAGAGTTGAACTCTTTAACCAAGACAGGCTACTAACCAGGTATTGCTGGATGGAAGTACCCAAAGCAGCGGCGACCTATTCCTAGCCTTCTTTTCAGATCTATAAGATTGCTTATTGGATGCACAGCCTGTGTACAAGAAAAATTCATACAAAAATGTAATATATCAGAATGAATACGTGAATGCAAAGTGAGAAAGAGAAGTACCTCATATGCAACAACTTTTTCCAACAAAGACGCAGGATCATCCCATGTAATATTGTGAAGCTCCAAATTAGCAGGACTAAGCCATGTAATCAGTTTCTCCTTTAGGTGGGAATCCAATGCTCGCAGAGATGCTACATTTACGTCTCTGCAAATTCATTGAATAACCATCTATGAAGTTCCTGTTCATAGGTATAAGTAATACAGAAAATTAAAAACACATCTCCATGAATCTGGAGATTTTCCTTGATCTTATTATCAAGACATGGTGGCTGCACAAATGAACCAAAGACAGATCACTTCATTTGGGACATAACCTTACTCGAGAAGACAAAGAATATCAGCTCGAATATCAGACAGGAACTTCAATCCCCCAGGATGTGTATTGAGCCGCTCAAAAAGAACTTCATACATAGGCTTGAGAGCCCGCCTCAAATTCCGCTCAATCCTGTAGAAAGCTGATAATGATCCTTCCTCTTCATGACCACTATCTTCAGCCTTATCTGCAAAACCTCTAAGCTTCTAAAGCCAACTAACAAAATAACGAAGAATATGCTCTCATAAGAATGAAAACACCTACCACTTGGCAGCTGAAGATCAAGATGCTGCTTCATTAACTCACAAACTTGGGTCCGATTGAGATCATACTCTTTGGCTAGTGAAAGAAGTATCTTATAACGATTTTCTGGGGAAAGGAAAAAGTATCCCTGCAAAGTTAACATTCAAAAATTGCTGACTTGACAACCAACAAAGTACCAATAGCAACAATCGAATATTTCACTGTGGTGAAAGTTCACCTCTGAAAAGTCATCCAGAGAAACATCCACAATTTCTGTCTTGTTGGTCGACATGGCTGAGTGCATTGACTCCCGTACATGGCTGAACTCTCTAAAAATTGAACCATTATATTTAATTCCCACAACATCATTGACGATTATAAGTTACAATTCTTCTTTTATCTTTGTTATTTCTGTGAGAAAAACAATCTCATAATTCTGATTTTGATGGGTTTATTACACTAACATTTTCACTATCAGGTCACACTCAACGACTACAGGTAACTGTTGTTTCCCATAAGAGAAGCTACGTAACCGGCTATGGATAAACTACACCGATAAGGCAAAACACCATCATCGTATAAAGCTTAAATCATTCACTATTTACAGAGAGAGCTTGATCCTAACATTAACAAGCTATGTTTAAAGTCCTACGCCCTCTATTGTTACGGTGGATAAAATCCTCTCTTTTTTTCTTTTTTTTTGGAAGGGAAAAAGGGGGGGTCGAAGGTTGAGTAAAATACAGAAATACAAAAGATGACTGTATTAAGGACCTTTGTGGAAGAACTGAAGCATCCTGAAAAGAATCTTTATCACCTTCCGGTTGAGAGGCTTGCATTTGATTCAATTTGCTATGCTTTGAATTGAATACCAAAATGAGAAGAAAAAATAAGCAAAACCCACCAAAAAAAATTGATGACTTTAATCAATCCAATAAGGCAAAAAATTAAAAAATGATTGAAAATTCTTTGACAAAAAAGGAGAATGAAGTAAAGCTTACAGAGGCAGGGGAAAGAGGTCGCATTTTGGTTCGCATAAGAATGGCCAGACCTTTCTTGTTCATCGTTACACTTTTCAGGTGACATATACAAATCAAATTTGGTTTCTGTCTCTTCGATTCCAAGTACTATGTATTTTCTTCCTAGATTAAATTTAGCAGTTGCCATTAACCGAAAGAAATTCCCGGCAACCCATATATGCTAACCAGTCGAACGTTCAATGGCTCTCAGGCCCAATCCAGATTCGTGACACACACTGCACTGAGCCGATTTTGAGACCGTATTTAAAACATAGTCCGAAGTTATAAAATTTTGTATGTTTAGTCACTGTAAAATCAATTTAAGATAAATTTAATTGAAATTGCAAAAGTTCAAATTGAAAGTTATAATTTTTGTCTAAAGTTTGACATATTATTTGACCAAATAACTTCAGAAAGAATGAAGTTTTGGCTCAAATATGCATGAATGAACTTTGAAATATTTATGTCCGAACTTCAAACATCATAATATTGGACTCTTCTTTATTTTTGTATTTTGATTTTCCTTTTGTAACAACTCAATCCTTAGTTTTGAGTATTTGTGTCTCATTTCAAGCTTTGGGACTTCCTATATGTTAGTATGATGTTTAGGGACTTGTTGGTTTGATTAGGTTGAAATCAGAAGGGCTCAGGCAGTTTCAGACAAGTTTGGAGTAATTTAATAATTGTTGATTTTTTATATTTTCTAATGTCAGATTTTGTGCTTCACGACCATAAAAGGCGTGTCATGTCGAAGAAGAAATTTTGATCAATGATCACAATCAAATATGTGTTCTTTTTTACCGCAATGAGAAAATTCTGAGTTGATCGGTCAAAAGCTTTTTTTTTTCATTATGATCGTGATGAAGAAAATACGCAATATAAATTTTTATTTCAGGATTCATTATATCATTCCGCCATGTTTGAATATTGTGAGCTAGATATTGGGAGATTTTTGACAAGGAAGTTAACCACAAGAATTTCCTATATTCAAATAAGTTCTTTCTTTGCACCATCAAAATTCAAATTGGGACATATTAGCTCTTATTGTTCTTCGGTCTTTACTCTTCAAGATCCAATCTTGAGAACTTTTGGGGTAAGTGTCCTAAAACACCAATTTGAGATTATATAATGATTACCCATGAGTATTAACCATGAATATGAATTTTAATGGTGGAATTTAAGGATTTTAAGCTCAATTCCTAAAAGATGTAAAATGGTGATTCGGACAAGTAGATGACATCAAAATAACATTTTAATTATAGATTTGAATTTCATAGTTAATGGGTAATACATTTATGTAATTTATTTTGATTGTAGACCACTGATTTTAGGGTGTTTTAAAATTATGGAATCAGTCCTCCTAGACTAATTTGGACTCATTTTTCATATTTTTGAATAGATTAAGGTTTATGAATAATTGGAGATCGTTTAAGCAATGCACTATTGTGCAGGTACTCCAATCTGATCAGTCTTTGTTGCTGAATCACATTGATTCTAATTTTAGGGCTTTTGGCCGCTTCTTTCTATCACATATTGATACTTTGTCCCTTTTCCGCATTGATTGAGTTATTCCGCTGACTTCTTCTTCAATTATCATGTTGATTACATATTGCGGTGTAACACAACAAAAATCCTTAAGATCAGACCCGAGCTGAAACGGAGAAAACAGAAAAGCTTGCACCAGGTCACAGGACGAGTCAAGTGACCTGTTAAGTCAATTGACGGGTCGTTGAGTAACCGGTTAGGTGCATAAAAATGGTGAAAAGCTGAGTTTCAGAGAGTCTTAATGACTGGTTAAGTGACCCGTTAAGTGACACAACGAATCGTCAAGTGAGGCATCAAGAGAAGATCAAAGAAATGGAGAAGAATCTGCTAGTGGCAACGGGTCAAGGGGCGACTCGTCAAGTCTCCCAATGGGTCGTCTAGTCACTCATTGGGTCTGGCAGTGATTAATCTCCTATCGGGTCATTAAGGGTATTTTCATAATTTCTAAGTTCCTAACTCCTAAACTAAGTCGTTTTAAGCCTCCTAAAGAGTGTTTTGAAAGATTTTAATCATCCTAAATCCTTATTCTACTCCAAAACCCTAAGTGAAGATCAAATTCCCTCAAGAGAAGTGTCATGCCCCGCCTTGGGGGGTTTGACTGGCACCTGGTGCCCTATTAGGACCTAGACTGCTAAACTAGTGAGCCTAAGCACATCTGGTGCCTGGCTGGCTCTATCTCAGATTTCTGGAATCAACGGGCTATATA
>JACEIK010002038.1:187185-199608 GCA_018107945.1 Datura stramonium | reverse complement strand
GTATTTAACACTATTTGTATATATACATCCTACCAAAATGACCCCTAAGGTGTGTTCGGTATAAAGGAAAATATTTTCATATTTCTAAGAAAATAAATGGAAATTGTCCTAAAAACATTTATATATAATATTGACAAATAGTGGCTAAGGATAGGATGGTGGAGACGGGCGCTATGGATATGGAGGTGAAAATGAGGTGTGTTGAAGGGTGGCGAAGACACAATCAATGTGAAATACCACTTGGTGAAACTTATTTCCCATACTTCAGTCAGTTTTCTTATTTTTAAGATGTTTTCCTTCGTACCAAATACACCCTTAGTTTTTAATACTAATTTTTTTCGTCAAAAGACTAACGAGGAACCACATTCTACATGAACTTGCAGGTAAAGGTAGATATAGTTTGGGCCAATTCGAGAAACTTTTTTCTTTTTTTTTTTGGATATTTAATGTAAAATTTTAAATTATGAATTGAATTTTAAATTTTATTTTTAAATTTTTTTAGAATGAACATCGGATTTGATATTATCTGAAATTTATGTATCTTATATTTAGCTCTATTCATATGTCTGATACTAATATTAATAAGTCTAAAAACCTAATAGTATCCTATCCGTTATATATTAACCTCATAAATTTCATTTTTCCTAAAAGTTACAATAAATATAATAACAATAAACAAAATTTGTGATTGAGAGCAAAAAGATAATTCCTTTACTTCTCCTTCCTAATAAACTTGCCCTGAAAACTCAAATATTTAAATTAATTAATTTAAAAAGTATTTATATTGAATTTAAATTGTAAATTTTTTGATCCAAAAACTAAAAATTTAAATCAAAAATTTCAAATTAAAACTTGAACTTGAAGGCCCACCCCTGCTTGCAGGCCACATACCTGAGCTCTAAGATCCCTAAATTCATCTATTTTCCTGTGAGCCAAATGAGATTTGTTATCCCAAAAAGTTAATGATCAAATATAATATAAATTTAATTTTAAATATTTTATCTTGTTCGATTAAACTAAAAATTATTTTATTTTATTTTTCAAATGAAATAAGTTAATTTAAAAATTATAACCTCAGACTATGTTGGCCCGCCCAATTCCTGCTATCTCGTCTCTCTTTTTGACCCGTTGCATTTTCGTTAAATTCTAGAAGTATGGTCTGCTAATCGAAGTTTTGCTACTCTTGGAATATAGAGTCGACCTCTGGGCCTTATGATTTCGTCCCTTATTATCCTGAGGGCCAATGACTCCCTACTGGGCCTTGTTTTCAGGCTGTTCTAGGTTAAAGTCTCTAAGTCGGTACTCCTTTACCTCCACAATTGGCGGAGATATTGCAGCAGACTATGATATAACTTCACTATCTCTTAACTGTCAGTCTGATGCTTGGTTTTCAACATCTAGTAATGGTCTCATACCATGTCAATTTGCTTCAACTTAGGGTGATTCCAGTTTTCCCCCATTAGATACTTGTGCCGTTCCTCTTGCTCCCTTGGACTGAGCTCTGAGGTTCGTGCCTCCTACCTCATACTGTCAAGGATGTTATGGACCAATCTATTGACCTGTATCCTTTATGACTCGCACTCGAACTTGTCTTGTTCATATAATCTCCCTGTCCTTCAATATCACAATTTGGGGCCATAACCATTATCTCACAGGTATGTCCTGTCGTCATTAGCATGCTATGGTAGATTCATCCTTTTTATGAATTGAGGTTTACTATTACTGGGGGTTTATCACTGTTGGACTCTCTTATACACACTTGAATTCTATTGGAACCTAATCTTCCTTCTCGGAGACAACAATTCTAACCCTCCTTTACTGTTCGTTCTAAGCACCATAGTACTGACATTTACGCTTTCTATTGTACTGTAAGAACAAGCTAAGAGATGGAAAATAAACCTATCTTACTATGGTTGGATTGAGGCATGGAATCTTGCAATATACGAAGAGTCGGAGGTAGGAATCCTACAATTTCCACCTTCTTTTCACTTCTCAGATAATTCAACATCAACTGTCGTTCCTGGCTAATTCTAAATATCTAGTAGGTAAGCCAACTCATACACACATATATATTATACTCCTAACCTCCTATTCTTAGGATGAAGGAAAACTGGGGATGGCACAGGCATATTTATCACATTATGAGGTTCCTGGTACCTTGGGAGGATACTGGAGAGATCAAAGGCGTCTGCTCCTGTCCTTAGGCTGACTGTCTCCCAACTGTGGTGATGAGCGCTATCACTTTATTCGATCAGTATCACTATTTTTTGCATAAATGAGAATTTACGATTTTCACGATTTTTGGTGTGTGTTAGGTCACGAATTTCTTGAGATTTGATTGACCGTCTCCGTTCGGTCTCAAATTTTGATTTTGCGCAGCCTACAAGGCCTGGTGACGAGCGCTATATCACTTTATTCGATCAACATCACTATTTTTTGTATAAAAGAGAATTTTCAATTTTTCACAATTTTCGGTATGTGTTAGCCCACGGAGTTCTCGAGCTTTTATTGACCATCTCCGTTTGACCCCAAATTTTGGCTGTGCGCAGCCAACAAGGCCTGGTGACGATCACTCCATCACTTTATTTGATTGATATCACTATTTTTTTCATAAATAAGAATTTACAATTTTCACGATTTTCAGTGTATGTTAGCCTACAAATTTCTCAAAACTTAATTGACCGTTTCCGTTCAGCCCCAAATTTTAGCTGTGCACAGCCTACAGGGCCTGGTGATGAGTGCTATATCACTTTATCCGATCGACATCACTATTTTTCGTGTAAATGAGAATTGACGATTTTTACGATTTTCGGTGTGTGTTTGCCCATGATTTTCTCGAGATTTAATTGACCGTCTCTGTTCGGTCATAAATTTTGGTTGTACGCAGCCCACAAGGACTGGTGACGAGCACTATATCACTTTATTTGATCGGCATCACTTTTTTCACATAAATGAGAATTTACGATTTTGTGTTTTTCAGTGTGTGTTAGCCCACGTATTTCTCGAGATTTGATTGACCGTCTTCTTCCGACCCAAATATTGATTGTGCGCAGCCTATAAGGCCTGGTGACGAGCGCTATATCATTTTATTCTATCGGCATCACTATTTTTCGCATAAATGAGAATTATCAATTTTCACTATTTTCGGTGTCTTAGCTCATATATTTCTCGAGATTTGATTGACCGTCTCCATCTGGCTCCAAATTTTGATTGTGCGCAGCCTACAAGGCTTGGTGACGATGCTCTGTGACTTTATTCTATCGGCGTCATCATTTTTAGCATAAATGAGAATTTACGATTTTCGATCTGTGTTAGCCCACAGATTTCTCGAGATTTGATTGACCGTCTCCGTTCGGTTCAAAATTTTGACTGTGCGCAGCCTACAAGGCCTGGTGACGAGCACTATATCACTTTATTCAATCGGCATCACTATTTTCACATAAATGAGAATTTATAATTTTTCACGATTTTCGGTGTGTGTTAGCCCACAAATTTCTCTTGATTTGATTGATTGTCTCCGTTCGTCCTCAAATTTTGGCTGCGTGCAAGGTGACAAGCACTTTATCACTTTATTTGACCGGCATCACAATTTTTTGCATAAATGAGAATTTATGATTTTCACGATTTTCGGTGCATGTTAGCTCACGAATTTCTCGAGATTTGATTGACCGTCTCCGTTCAGCCCCAAATTTTGGCTGTGCACAGCCTACAAGGCCTGTTGAAGAGCGCTATATCACTTTATTCGATCTGCATCGCTCTTTTTCGCATAAATGAGAATTTATAATTTTTACAATTTTCGGTGAGTGTTAGCCCACAGATTTCTCGAGATTTGATTGACCGTCTCCGTTTGGCTCTAAATTTTGGTTGTGCGCAACGTACAAGGCCTGGTGACGAGCGCTCTATCACATTATTTGATCGGCATAACCATTTTTCGTATAAATGAGAATTTATGATTTTCACGATTTTTGATTTGTGTTTTGCGCACGAATTTCTCGAGATTTGATTCACCGTCTCCGTTTGTCCGCAAATTTTGGCTGTGTGCAACCTACAAGGCCTGATGACTAGCGCTCTGTTACTTTATTCGATCGGCATCACTATTTTTGGCATAATTGAGAATTTATAATTTTCACGAATTTCGGTGTGTCTTAGCCCACAGATTTCTCGAGATTTGATTGACCGTCTCCGTTTGACCCTAAGTTTTTGCTGTGCATAGGCTAAAAGTCCTGGTGACAAGCGCTCTGTCACTTTATTCAATCGGCATCACTATTTTTTGCATAAATAAGAACTTAAGATTTTCACTATTTTTAGTATGTGTTAGCCCACGGATTTCTCGAGATTTGATTGACTGTCTCCGTTCGGCCTAAAATTTTGGCTTTGCGCAGCCTATAAGCCCTGCTGACGAGCGATCTATCACTTTATTCAATCGACATCACTATTTTTCGTATAAATGAGAATTTATAATTTTCAGAATTTTTGATGTATTTTAGCCCATGGATTTCTGGAGATTTGATGGACTATCTTCGTTCGGCCTCAAATTTTGGCTGTGCGTAGCCTACAAATCCCGGTGACGAGCGCTCTGTCACTCTATTCGATCGGCATTACTATTTTATGCATAAATGAGAATTTACGATTTTCATGATTTTTTCACGATTTTCGGTGTGTGTTAGCGTACGGATTTATCGAGATTTGATAGACCGTCTCCGTTCAGCCCTAAATATTGGCTATGCGTAGACTACAAGGCCTGGTAATGAGCGCTCTGTCACTTTATTTGATCGGCATCACCATTTTTTGCATAAATGAGAATTTATTATTTTCATGTTTTTCGGTGTGTGTTAGCCCACAGATTTTTCGAGATTTGATTGATCGTCTTTCTTCTTCCGTAAATTTTGGCTGTGCACAACCTACAAGGCCTGGCGACGAGCGCTCTGTCACTTTATTCGATCGGCATCACTATTTTTTGGATAAATGAGAATTTAGAATTTTCACGATTTTCGATGTGTGTTAGCCCACAGAGTTCTGGAGATTTAATTGACCGTCTCCGTTCGGCCCCAAATTTTGGTGATGTGCAACCTACAAGGCCTGATGACGAGCGCTCTATCACTTTATTCGATCGGCATCATGATTTTTCACATAAATGAGAATTTACGATTTTAACGATTTTCGGCGTTAGCCCATGAATTTCTCGAGATTTGATTGATCGTACGTAGCCTACAAGGCCAGGTGACGAGCACTTTGTCACTTTATTCAATCGACATTAATATTTTTCGCATAAATGAGAATTTATCATTTTTACGATTTTCGGTGTGTGTTAACCACGAATTTCTGGGGATTTGATTGATCGTGAACAACCTACAAAGACTGGTGATGAGCGCTCTGTCACTTTATTCCATCGGCATCACTATTTTTTGCGTAAATGAGAATTTATAATTTTTACGATTTTCGGTGTGTGTTAGCCCACAGATTTCTCGAGATTTGGTTGACCGTCTCCATTCGGCCCCAAATTTTGGTTGTACGTAGCCTAAGAGGCCTGGTGACGAGCTCCCCATCACTTTATTTGATCGACATCACCATTTTTCGCATAAATGAGAATTTAGAATTTTCACGATTTTTGATGTGTGTTAGCCCATAAATTTCTAGAGATTTGATTGACCGTCTCCGTTCGGCCCCAAATTTTGGTGGTGTGCAGCCTACAAGGTCTGATGACGAGCGCTCTATCACTTTATTCGATCGGCATTATGATTTTTCACATAAATTAAAATTTATGATTTTAACGATTTTCGGCGTGTTAGCCCATGGATTTCTCGAGATTTCATTGATCGTACGCAGCCTACAAGGCCAGGTGACGAGCGCTCTGTCACTTTATTCAATCGACATCACTATTTTTTAAATAAATGAAAATTTATTATTTTTACGATTTTCGGTGTGTGTTAGCCGCGAATTTCTCGAGATTTGATTGATCGTGGGCAGCCTACAAGGACTGGTGATGCGTGCTCTGTCACTTTATTCAATCGACATCACTATTTTTTGCGTAAATGAGAATTTATAATTTTTACAATTTTCGGTGTGTGTTAGCCCACAGATTTCTCAAAATTTAATTGACCGTCTCTGTTCGGCCGCAAATTTTGGTTGTGCCCAAGCTACAAAGCGTGGTGACGAGCACTCTACCACTTTACTCGATCGGCATCACTATTTTTCGCATAAATGAGAATTTATGATTTTCTTGATTTTCGGTGGATGTTAGCCCGCATGTTTATCCATATTTGATTGACCGTCTCTGTTTGGCCCCAAATATTGGCTATGCGCAGCCTACTAGGCCTGGTGACGAGCGCTCTTTCACTTTATTCAATCGACATCACTATTTTTTCGCACAAATGAGAATTTATGATTTTTTTGATTTCTGGCGTGTGTTGGTGACGAGCTCCCCGTCACTTTATTTGATCGGCATCACCTTTTTTTGCATAAATGATAATTTATGATTTTTGCGATTTTTGGTGTGTGTTAGCCCACGGATTTCTCGAGATTTAATCGGTCGTCTCCGTTCTGCCTCAAATTTTGGCTGTGCGCAGCCTACAAGGCCCGGTGACGAGCTCCCAATCACATTATTTGATCATCATCACCATTTTTGGCATAAATGAGAATTTATGATTTTCGCGATTTACGATGTGTGTTAGCCCACGGATTTCTCGAGATTTGATTGGTCGTCTCCGTTCTGCTCCAAATTTTGGTTATGTGCAGCCTACAAGGACTGGTGATGAGCTACCTATCACTTTAGTTGATCGGCATCACCATTTTTCCCATAAATGAGAATTTACGATTTTAGCGATTTTCGGTGTATGTTAGCCTACGGATTTCTCGAGAATTGATCGGCCGTCTCTGTTTGGCTCGAAATTTTAGCTGTGCGCAGCCTACAACGCTTGGTGACGAGCTCCCCATCACTTTATTTGATCGGCATCACCATTTTTCGCATAAATGAGAATTTATGATTTTTGCGATTTTCGGTGTGTGTTATCAAACAGATTTCTAGAGAATTGATAGGGTCATCTCCGTTCGGTCCCAAATTTTGGCTGTACGCAGCCTACAAGGCCTGGTGACGATCTCCCCATCACTTTATTTGATCGGCATCACCATTTTTGGCATAAATGAGAATTTATGATTTTCGCGATTTTCAGAGTGTGTTAGCCCACAGATTTCTCGAGATTTGATCGGTCGTCTCCGTTCTGCCCCAAACTTTGGCTACGCGCAGGCTACAAGCCCTCGTGACGAGCTCCCTATCACTTTATTTGATCGGCATGACCATTTTTCATATCAATGAGAATTTATGATTTTCGCGATTTTCGGTGTGTGTTAGCCCACGAATTTCTCGAGATTTGATCGATCATCTCCGTTCTGCCCCAAATTTTGGATTTGCGCAGCCTACAAGGCCTGGTGAAGAGTGCCCTATCACTTTATTTGATCGGCATAATCATTTCTCGCATAAATGAGAACTTACAATTTTGGCGATTTTCGGTGTATGTTAGCCCACAGATTTCTCCAAAATTGAACGCCCGTCTCTGTTCTGCCCCAATTTTTGGCTGCACGCAGCCTACAAGGCCTGGTGAAAAGCTCCCTATCACTTTATTTGATCGGCATCACCATTTTTCGCATAAATGAGAATTTATGATTTTCGGGATTTTCGGTGTGTGTTAGCCCACAAATTTCTCGATATTTTATCGGTCATCTCCGTTCTGTCACAAATTTTGGCTTTGGGCAGCCTACAAGGCCTGGTGACGAGCTCCCTATCACTTTATTTGATCGGCATCACCATTTTTTTGCATAAATGAGAATTTACAATTTTGGCGATTTTCGGTGTATGTAGCCCACGAATTTCTCGAGAATTGATCGTCTGTCTCCGTTCTGCCCAAAATTTTGACCTTGCGAAACATACAAAGCCTGGTGACGAGCTTCCTATCACTTTATTTGATCGGCATCACCAATTTTTGCATAAATGAGATTTTATTATTTTCGCGATTTTCGGTGTGTGTTAGCCCACGGATTTCTCGAGATTTGAGGGACCATCTTCGTTCGGTCCGAAATTTTAGCTGTGCGCAGCTTAAAAGGCCTGGTAACGAGCGCCCTATCACTTTAGTTGATCAGCATCACCATTTTACGCATAAATGAGAATTTACGATTTTGCCGACTATCGATGTATGTTAGCCCACGGATTTCTCGAGAATTGATCGGCCGTCTCCGTTTTGATCTAAATTTTGGCTGTGCAGCCTACAAGGCCTAGTGACGAGCTCCCTATCACTTTATTTGATTGGCATCACCATTTATCGCATAAATAAGAATTTGTGATTTTTGCGATTTTCGGTGGTGTTAGCGCACGAATTTCTCGAGATTTGATCGATCGTCTCCGTTCTGTCCAAAATTTTGGCTGTGCGCAACCTATAAGGTCAGGTGACGAGCGCCCTATAACTTTAGTTGATCGGCATAACCATTTTTTGCATAAAAAGAATTTTTGATTTTGGCGATTTTTCGGTGTTTGTTAGCCCACAGATTTCTCGAGAATTGATCAGCCGTTTCCGTTCGCTCCAAAATTTTGGCTGTGCGCAGCCTACAAACCTTGATGACGAGCGCCCTATCATTTCATTTGCTCGGCATCACTATTTTTCGCATAAATGAGAATTTATGATTTTCACGATTTTCGGTGTATGTTAGCTAACGGATTTCTTGAGATTTGATCGGCCGTCTCCATTCGGTCCCAAATTTTGTATATGCGCAGCCTACAAGGCCTGGTGACGAGCGCCTTATCACTTTAGTTGATCGGCATCACCATTTTTCGTATAAATGAGAATTTACGATTTTGGTGATTTTCGGTATATGTTAGCCAACGAATTTCTGGAGAATTGATTGACAGTCTCCGTTAGGCCCCAAATTTTGGCTGTGCGCAGCCTACGAATTTTGATGACGAGCGCCCTATCATTTCATTTGATCGGCATCACTATTTTTCGCATAAATTAGAATTTATGATTTTCTTGATTTTCGGTGTATGTTAGCTCACGAATTTCTCGAGATTTGATCGGCCGTATCTGTTCGGCCTCAAATTTTGGCTTTGCGCAGCCTACAAGGCCTGGTGACGAGCGCCCTATCACTTTAGTTGATCGACAACACCATTTTTCGCATAAATGAGAATTTACGATTTTTGTGATTTTCGATGTATGTTAGCCCACAGATTTCTCAAGAATTGATCGGCCGTCTCCGTTCGACCCCAAATTTTGGTTGTGCGCAGCCTACAAGGCCTGGTGACGAGCTTCCCATCACTATTTTTGATCGGCATCACCATTTTTCACATAAATGAGAATTTACGATTTTGGCGATTTTTAATGTATGTTAGCCCACGAATTTCTCGAGAATAGATTGACAGTCTCCGTTACGCCCCAAATTTTGACTGCGCGCAGCCTACAAGGCCTGGTGACGAGCTCCCTATCACTTTATTTGATCGGCATCACCATTTTTTGCATAAATGAGAATTTATGATTTTCGCAATTTTTTGTGTGTGTTAGCCCACGGATTTCTCGAGATTTGATCGGTCATCTCCGTTTTGCCCCAAATTTTGACTATGCGCAGCCTACAAGTCCATGTGACGAGCGCATATAACTTTATTTGATCGGCATCACCATTTTTCGCATAAATGAGAATTTATGATTTTCGGAATTTTCGTTGTGTGTTAGCCCACAGATTTCTCGAGATTTGATCGGTCGTCTCCGTTCTGCCCCAAATTTTAGCTGTGCGTAGCCTACAAGGCATGGTGACGAGCTCCCTATCACTTTATTTGATCAGCATCACCATTTTTCGCATAAATTAGAATTTATGATTTTCGCGATTTTCGGTGTGTGTTAGCCCACGGATTTCTCGAGATTTGATCAGTTGTCTCCGTTCTGCCCCAAATTTTAGCTGTGCGCAACCTACAAAACTTGGTGACGAGCGCCCTATAACTTTAGTTGATCAGCATCACCATTTTTTGCATAAATGAGAATTTATGATTTTCGCAATTTTCGGTATGTGTAAGCCACGAATTTCTCGAGATTTGATCGGTCGTCTCCGTTCTGCCCCAAATTTTGTCTGTGCGCATCCTACAAGGCCTGGTGACGAGCTCCTCATCACTTTATTTGATTGGCATCATCATTTTTCACATAAATGAAAATTTATGATTTTCGCAATTTTCAGTGTGTGTTAGCCCATGGATTTCTCGAGATTTGATTGATCGTCTCAGTTCTGCCCCAAATTTTAGATGCACGCAGCCTACAATGCCCGGTGATGAGCTCCCTATCACTTTATTTGATCAGCATCACCATTTTTAGCATAAATGAGAATTTATGTTTTTTGCGATTTTCGATGTGTGTTAGCCCACAGATTTCTCGAGATTTGATCGGTCGTCTCCGTTCTGCCCCAAATTTTAAGGCCTGATGACGAGCGCCCCATCACTTTAGTTGATCAGCATCACCATTTTTCACATAAATTAAAATTTACGATTTTGACGATTTTTGATGTATGTTAGCCCACGAATTTCTCGAGTATTCATTGACAGTCTTCGTTAGGCCCCAAATTTTGGTTGTGCAAAGGCTACGAACCTTGATGATGAGTGCCCTATCATTTTATTTAGTCGGCATCACTATTTTTTGCATAAATGAGAATTTACGATTTTCGCGATTTTCGGTGTATTAGCTTACGGATTTCTCGAGATTTGATTGGCCGACTCCGTTCGGCCCCAAATTTTGGTTGCGCGCAGCTTACAAGGCCTGGTGACGAGTTCCCTATTACTTTATTTGAGCGGCATTACTATTTTTTGCATAAATGAGAATTTACGATTTTCGCGATTTTTGGTGTATGTTAGCTCACAAATTTCTCGAGATTTGATCTTCCGTCTCCGTTAGGCCCTAAATTTTGGCTGTGCGTGGCCTACGAACCTTGATGACGAGCACCCTATCATTTCATTTTATCGGCATCTCTATTTTTCGCATAAATGAGAACTTATGATTTTCGCGATTTTCGGTGTGTGTTAGCCAACGGATTTCTCGAGATTTGATCGATCATCTCTGTTTTCTCCAAATTTTTGCTATGAGCAGCCTACAAGACCTGGTGACGAGCTTCCTATCACTTTATTTGATCGGCATTACCATCTTTCGCATAATTGAGAATTTACGATTTTTGCGATTTTCGGTGTGTGTTAGCCCAAGGATTTCTCGAGATTTGATCTGTCGTCTCCGTTCTTCCCCAAATTTTTACTGTGCGTAGCCTACAAGGCCTGGTGGCAATATCTCTATCAATTTATTTGATCGGCATCACTATTTTTTGCTTAATTGAGAATTTATGATTTTGGCAATTTTCGGTGTGTGTTAGCCCACGGATTTCTCGAGATTTGATCGGCCGTCTCCGTTCGGCCTCAAATTTTGGCTGTGCGCAGCATACAAGGACTGGTGAGAAACGCCATATCACTTTATTTGATCGGCATCACCATTTTTCGCATAAATGAGAATATACGATTTTGGCGATTTTCGGTGTATGTTAGCCCATGGATTTCTCGAGAATTGATCGGCCGTCTCCGTTCGGCCCCAAATATTGGTTGTGCGAAGCCTACAAGGCCTAGTGATGAGCTCCCCATCACTTTATTTGATCCGCATCATCATTTTCCGCATAAATGAGAATTTACGATTTTGGTGATTTTCGGTATATGTTAGCCCATGGATTTCTCGAGAATTGATCGGTCGTCTCCGTTCGGCCCCAAATATTGGTTGTGCGCAGCCTACAAGACCTGGTGATAAGCTCCCTATCACTTTATTTAAACGGCATCACCATTTTTCGCACAAATGAGAATTTATAATTTTCGCGATTTTCGGTGTATAACGCTCACTGATTTCTCGAGATTTGATTGGCCGTCTCCGTTTGTCCCCAAATTTTGGCTGTACGCAGCCTAAAAGGCCTGGTGACAAGCTCCCTATCACTTTATTTGATCGGCATCACTATTTTTCGCATAAATGAGAATTTATTATTTACGCAATTTTCGATGTATGTTAGCCCATGAATTTCTCGAGATTTTGATCGGCCGTCTCCATTCTGCCCCAAATTTTTGTTGTGCGCAGCCTACAAGGTCTGGTGACGAGCTCCCCATCACTTTATTTGATCGGCATCACCATTTTCCGCATAAATGAGAATTTATAATTTTGGTGATTTTTGGTGGGTGTTAGCCCACAGATTTCTCGAGAATTGATTGACAGTCTCCGTTAGGCTCCAAATTTTGGCTGTGCGCAGCCTACGAACCTTAATGACGAGCGCCTTATCATTTTATTTGATCGGCATCACTATTTTTTGCATAAATGAGAATTTATGATTTTCGCGATTTTCGGTGTATGTTAGCCCACGGATTTTTGGAGATTTGATCGACCG
>JACEIK010002038.1:119307-132219 GCA_018107945.1 Datura stramonium | reverse complement strand
GTATAATTTAATTTGTGATATTAAATTTTCACTCCATTTTTTCAGGTTATAGCATCAGAGTTAATGGAAAGAATTATCTTTTTGTGTAGGTCAATTTTGTAGCCATATACCTACCCTGTGGCATAGAATTTTCTTTCCACTTGTTCTTTAAGCCATGCTCAACTTATAATTAAGAGAAAAATTGATTGAAAATAACAAGGATGGAAAAATATGCATGGTTTTAGTATACTTTGTTTCAAATTGAATAATTTTAACGGTTACTTATATTGCTCAAACTTTTCAAAATTGTCAACGGGCGCGACAACATTTTCATAGTGTATTTTAGAAGAATCTGACTTGTGTATTTTTGGAGGACCCACAAAAATATAGCAATATTTTTAAAGAGTCCGAGCAACATACAGCTGGTCACTCATATTTCAACAATTAAAAGCTTTTCCAATAGGAAGTGTGTCACAACAAGAACAGCTGCACATATTAATGAGACTACACGTTAATATGTTCACATCTAGCTACCACCTATTGAAGTCTCTGCAGTTATCTCTTTCCCATTTGCAATTAGTTTTACTCTAATGGTTAACATCTTGAACACAATATAATGGTCCTAGACTATCAATATTGTCCATTATGATTTGCTGTAATAGTTGATGTTGTTGCCATTCTTTTGAATATGACTTTGCTCTTCTTCTTAGGTATTCTTTACTTGGAAAAAAGGTAATTAAATTACTCATGAAAATGTTGATATTATTGTGTCACATTGTTTTCGTGAAGCTAACTGCGTGTAGTTGATTATTTTTGCCATCTAGTGGAGAAAGTACTTTCTATACCTGTTTTTAACAAATAACGAGAGAGGTGAAAGGATTTTTTTCATTTATACCGGAGCTAAGAAGACTCATTGTCACGACTCAATTGGCCGTGATTGGCACCGATACTAACCCCCCAAATAGGTGAACCAATGTTTCCTTACTATTTACCCCAAAACAATCGACATTCAGAAGAGATAAAATGCATTATGAAATTAATTAACGGATCGTCAGTATATATAAAGAAACCAAAAATAATCTTCTATAAAAACACTCTCAGAACCCGATTGTCATTGCACACGAGGACATCTACCTAACATTGTCTAAGAGTAATTCAAAAAAGAGAAGAACAAGAAAATAATCAATGTCTAGACAAGAGACATCTTCTGCGGAGGAGTAGAACAACACATCTTGCGCCACTCACCATTCTATTAATCTGTTGCTGCTCTAGAGATGAAGTCGAGATGAGCTTCCGGGATCGATGTCTACACTCAGACAAAAAATGTAGGAGTAGCATCAGTACAAAACACAGTACTGGTAGGCATCATTGGCTGACCTTAAATAATAATATACATATATACAAACAACGATATGCGATTACCTCAGAACACCATCTCAATAAATAATACTCATTCAGAAATTAAATCTACTCAGGGTGGTAGCCGATTTGCTCACTGGATTAGGTCTCACTGCAACGGTCAGTTGACCGCTGCACGCTGCAGCAATACTGCCATGACAATAACTCGACTTAGCTGCACAACCACTATTTTGTTAACTTTTTTCAACACACTAGTCATTATGATTATCCACACTATTCACAGTCATCAATAAACAATCAACACATCATAACCTCAAGGAAATATAAGATGAATCATTCACGAAGGGTTTCACAACTCATGACAAGTACTCATTTAACTACTCATAAACATCAAATCATTACAACACCTCAACAAGTCAAATGAGCAACACATATGACCATGCGTTTAATTCAATCAGGTCCTCACATTCCCAGTCCGATCTTACTTCTTACATTTAATCAAATAATACAATAAATGGTGATATACCGGGAACATGCCTCCGTCACATCCCCATAAACACTCAATCACTGAACATCGATGTGCACACATGTCAGAGGGTCTTATTTCTGCTCTTCCAATCATGACCTGCAAGGGACTCTAAAAATTCATGTACTGTACCGGTGTGGTATCGGCTCCCACTCATCTGCTCATTCGGATGCTCCCCTTGGAAAGAAGCCACTCAACCATCATTGCTCTCCCGGATTCTATCCTAGGGCACGAGCCACTCATCTCAAAACATTCATAGTATCTACTTTCCTTCACACTAGGGGTGGGCGTTCAGACCATCGGATTAGATATGAGAATTTTAGTTTGGATATTCGATTTTCAGATTTTAAAAAATACAATCCAAATTCAATTCAAATTAATTCGGACTGGATTGAATTTTTTAAGTTCGATTTCGGATTAATCAGTTTGGATTTTTTGGATTTTCGATTTTGGCTTTTGAGCTTTTTAGGTAGACCATAATAGTTATCAACCTCAATCCACCTAATAGTTTGCTCCTTGAAATTTATAACTTTCTCAATCCACCTAATAATTTGCTCCTTGAAATTTATAACTTTCTATAATTAACAAGAATTGAGATGTCTCTACCGCCTATACCATTTATTAAACTTTACTTACTCATGAAATATTTTATATTTATATTTAATTAATAAAAATTTTAATACTAATTTAATATTGTGATGGATCATAGGTATTAATCTATTAAATCTTGAAAATTAAATTTATTAGTATTGGACACATATGATATGAGTAATTGAGTATGGTTAAATATAAGGTATAAAAATTTTAGATTTTCAGATATCCAAAAATTCATAATGCTAAATCTGATATCCAACTCAAAATACATATTAAAAATAAAATCCAAAAATCCAACCCAAATATTTCAAAAAATCAAATTTCGATTTGATTTCGGATTGGCCTAAACTATGGCCACCCCTACTTCACACATCTCATTATTTACCACATAGTCAGTTTATGACCCTGGAAAGGTCTTATCTTATCTCCCTTAACTCAATTACTCACATAATTCCAAAATCTTGTGACAAAAAATACAACAGAGGATAAACAACCTCTTAGCATCAAACTTCTACATTAGGTAAATAATAATTTCATAGTTAATCGTTCAATGATAGAATTCAAAAAAAGACTACATCAACAAGCAATGTCTGGAGATCAATGCACATAAAATCATTCTACACACATGTACACTATTATCCAAAGTCTTAAACCATAACCTACCTCAATTTGGAGGATTCGAATGTCAATTACTCAACTAGAGCCTTGTATTTTCTCAATGCCTCCGAACGTTCATAGTCTAGAAATAAGAGATTAAGAATAATTCAATAGTTTATTTCCAAAATCAAGGATTTTGGAAATTCAAACCCACCCCATTCTCCCGTTATCACAGTCCACCTCATTACCCACAACTTTAATTCTTTAAAATTAATCTCACAATATCCATTCCTACCTGGTTCATGAAAGTTCTACTCCCTCAAACCCTTTTTAAAGCAGTCTTTTTTTAAGGATAAAGATCCCAATTTTTACCTAGTTCTAGGTCTCAACTTTTACATGGGCAAAGTTCTACAAGGACTTTCACCTTAGGGAGTGTTCAATACTCCCTTCTAAACTTAGGAACCAACACCCACTAGTTCCCCCTTATTTAGCCCTAGTTTCACCATTCTAGGGTTCTTCAATTAAGAATTCCACTATTAGAGGTCCCCTCCCCCTTAATTCATTGGTGTTAAGGAATCAAAAGTAGAAGAAATAAGTCAAGTTTATTACCTTAGGAACGGAAATTGGCTTGCTCTTGGGAATATTGCCTTTAGTTCTTAGAACTTCATGCCTTAGAATAATGGGGCAAAACCCCTGAAATTTCACTTAAACCCACTTACTGATTTTCATCGTCCTCTGCAGCAGTCACTTTATCGCTGCAGCGGACCCACTATGATGGTTAGGTTACCTTCACGATGGATCCAACTATCGTTCTTCTAATTGGTGGGCTTGTGACCGTGGTAACGGTCTCACTGTAGCGGAAATCCCCACACTGCAATGGTTCCCCATAACCAGTAGCTCCCAATTTCTGCACTCAAACCACTCCCCAACTTAGAATTTTCACTAACACTCAACCAACACCTTCCTACCCACTACTTAGGCCTTAAGGTGTTCCGAACGTATTTCCCTCATAATAACATATAGTTCATTATATTAAATACCAATTAAAATACCGTTCATCCCCGAATGGCATATAAAAGCAAAGAAGAGGACATAACAGATTCTACAAATAGTTGTGGATATTTGTTTCACATGTTAGCCTCGGTTTTCTAAGTGGCTTCCTCTATCGGACGATTCTTCCACTAGATCCTTACCATTATAATCTCCTTTGATCTCAACTTACGGACCTATCTATCTACTATAGCCACTGGCTCCTCCTCATAGAATAAGTTCTCATCCAGCAACACCGAGTCCCATTTAATTATATATGACCCATTCCCACGGTATTTCTTCAACATGAAAATATGAAAGGTTGGATGTATTCCTGACAGTCCTGGCAGTAAAGCTAATTCATCAGCTACTTCCCCACACATCGGAGAATCTCGAACGGCCTAATGTATCTCGAGCTAAACTTGCCTCGCTTCCTAAACCGCATCACCCGAAAGGGGATACCTTAAGCAACACTTGCTCTCCCACCATGACTTCATGTCCCTCATTTCTCTATCTGCATATTGCTTTTGCCTTCTTTGAGCAACTACTATATGTTCTTGAATCACCCGAACTTTTTCTAAGGATCTTTAAGAAAATCAGTACCCCAAGGTATCACCTCAAATGCATCGAACCATCCGATTGGAGACCATTTCCTCCCATATAGAGATTCAAATGGTGCCATATCAATACTTGAATGGTAAATATTGTTTTAGGCAAACTCTGCCAAAGGTAAAAATTTATCCCAACGGCCACCAAAATCTATCACGCAGGATCGGAGCATGTCCTCTACACATAAATTGTCCTTTCCAATTGTCCGTTTGTTTACAGATTGAAAGCTATGCTCAAGTCCAACTTGGTACCTAGCTCTGCCTGCAAAGTCCTCCAAAAATGAGAGGTGAATTGAGTACCCCTGTCCGACACGATCAAAACTGGCACCCCATGCAACTGATTCACCTCCTTCACATACAACTTGGTCCGTCTCTCAGCATTGTAAGTCACCTGAACAAGTAAGAAGTGGGTAGACTTAGTCAGTCTGTCAACAATGACCCAAATGAAGTCAAACTTCCCCAATGTCTTTAGAAGACCAACCACGAAGTCCATCCCTATCCGCTCCTATTTTCACTAGAGTATAGACATCCTTTAAAGTACACCCCCAGGATTCTGATGCTCGTACTTCACTAGCTGATTGTTCAAACACTGGGCGACATAATCAATGATGTCCCTCTTCATCCTTCCCCAACAATAATGTCATTTCAGGTCATGATACATTGTAGTAATTCCTAGATGGATGGAGTACCTCGAGTTATAAGCTTATGAAAGAATGGTCTTAATCAGCTCATTAAATTGGGGAACACACACACGTCCTTTTATTCTCAGGACCCCTTCATCATCTAGCACTGCTTCTTTAGCTTCTCCACGTAAGACCTTTTCCTAAATCTTACTTAGCTTTGCATCCTCAAACTGCCTACTTTTACCTCTTGTAACAGTGATGACTTAGCCTCCATGCTGGCTAGTATTCCACATGTTTCTGCCAAAGAAATTCTCATCAGGCTGTTCGCCAGTGTCTAGACTTTTTTTACAATCTGCCACCAAGTAGCTTCCAAACAAGCTAGACTACCTATACTCGTTGCTTTCCTACTTAAGGGATCGACCACCATCTTTACCTTCCTTGGGTGATACATGATTATAACATCATAATTCTTAAGCAGTTCTATCCATCTCGCTGTCTCAGATTAAGGTCTTTCTAGGAGAACACATACTATAGGCTGGATGGTCTATGAACACCTCACAACGACCCCCACTCAAGTAATGCCTCCAGATTTTCAGAGGGAATACCACTGCTGCCAACTCCAAGTCATGTGTGAGGTAGTTCTTCTCGTGCACCTTTAATTGTCTCAAAGCATAAACAGTGACCTGTCCTTCCTTCAATAACACATCATCTAACCCAGACCATGAGGCATCACAATAAACTATGAAAATTTTACCTTTCATGGTAGTGTCAAGATCAGTGCCGTGGTTGGAAGGGTTTTGAGCTTCTGAACACTCTCTTTGCATTCCTCGAACCATTGAAAAGGCACATCCTTATGAGTCAATCTTGTCAATACCAAGGCAATGGATGCAAATCCCTTCATAAATCGGCGTTAATAGCTGGCCAACTCTACGAAACTCCGGATCTCTGTCATTGTAGTAGGCCTAGCCCAGTTTCAAACTGCCTCCACTTTCTATAAGTCTAATTTAATCCCCTCTTTGGAGACTACATGTCCTAGAAAAGATATTGACTCCAGCTAAAATTCACATTTGGTGAACTTGGCATACAATTGTTTCTCCTTCAGCAACCCTAGCACAATTCTTAAATGATTCTCATGTTGCTGCCTAGTCTCAAAGTATACCAAGATATCATCAATGAACACGATTATAAATGAATCTAGATAAGGTTTGAAGATACCATTTATCAAGATAGAGCATTAGTGAGTCCAAAGGACATTAGTAGGAATTCTAATGTCTATACCTGGTCCGAAAAGCTATCTTGGGAATATCCTCAGCATGAATCTTCAACTGATGATAGCCCTATCTCAGGTCTATTTTGGAGAACACTACTTCCCCTTGTAACTGATCAAATAGGTCATTTATTCGAGAAAGAGGGTATTTAATTCGGATGGTTACCTTATTAAGCTGACAGTAATCAATGCACATCCGCATACTACCATCTTTCTTTTTCACAAACAAGATTGGGGCACCCACGAAAGACACTCGGCCTGATAAAGCCTTTATTAAGTAGTTCCAGCATATGCTACTTGAGTTCCCTCAACTCAACTGGTGCCATTCTATATGACGGTATAGAAATAGGTTAGTTCCCTAGCTCTATATCTATGATGAAGTTAATATCGCGGTCCAATTGCATGCCAGGCAGATCCGCGAAAAATACATCTAAGAATTCACAAACTACCAGGACCAACTCTATGAAAGGACACTCTGAGCTGGTATCACGAATATGAGCTAAATATGTTGAATACCCCCGCCCTATCAATTTTTGGGCACGAATATAAGAGATGAGATTCTCAGGAGCAGGGCTACAATTCCCTTTCTACTCTAACCTGGATGACCTTGGGCACAATATGGTGACTGTCTTAGTATGGCAATCCAGAATGGCATGGTACAAAGATAACCAGCTCATTTTTAGAATCAAATCAAAATCTACCATGTCTAAGATCACCAAATCTACCTAAATATACAACCTAAAAAGTCAAATATACAAGCACGATAGACCCTATCCACCACCACAGAATTCCCAATAGGAGTAGATACGTGATAGGAGTATCAAATACATCACAAGCAAGATCCAATCCCAAAGTAAAATAAATAGACACATAGGAAAAACTAGAACTAGGATCAAACAAAGCCGTAACTATTTTTCTTCATACAAAAATCGTACATGTGATAACGGCATCGGAAGCCTATGCCTCGGACTTACCCCGAGATGCATAGAATTGGCCCTGATTACCTGACTAAGAATTGCCCTTGATGGGCTGTGCAACCCCTCTACCATACTGATTGCCACCCCTCCAACCTGGGCACCTCCTCTACTCGACTAGGTGCCACCTCCAACTACTAGTTGATTGCCCTTCCCTAACTGTGAGTGATCCCTACTGAACGCACTCCCTCCTCTTCCGGTAAGGGACGGATCTCGAAGTGCTGGGTGCAGAACAATCTGACTGTCCTGACCAAACCTGAGACACCATGTGCGGATATGACCATACTCCTTACACTAATGAATATCTCTCAATCATTGTTCTCTGAGTTGGAACAGAAGAAATAGGACAAGCCCTAAAATTCGAGTGAACTATCTGACTACTCCCGACTGTACCTGATAGTCGCGGAGTGGTCCTTAGCGGACCCCTGGCTGACACCTGTATGGCTGACTGAACAAGGCATCCCGAGTAGCCCTGGAGTACCCAAGTCCTAGCAAAAAAGCCGTTGTAAGACTCTACTTTCTGAGCCTCCTTCTCGGCATTCTTCGCATAACCATCCTGTTTCATCCACTCCACATTTTTCACAAACTTAACTACCTCCTGAAAGGTCTTACTTGCAGAGACTATCTGGAGGGTTGATAGTTGGAGACCAACATTCAGGCCTTTAACAAATAATGGAAGTTCTTTCCATTATTTGCATAAAATTCCTTCTATGTTCCATATTTCCTTGATGTCCATAATTTATTTCAACAAATAAATTTATGGCTTCAATATTCTTTATTTCTAATGGTAAAGTGGGAATGAAGTTTTCCCTTCCTCAATATCATTATCTATTTGTCTTCAGTCTCCTTGTTAATTTATTTTTCTTGCTTCTCTTTTTCCATTGTGGTTTCACTCACATGAGTCTGAGCAGTTTGATTTTCTTCACTAATTTTCTATTGTTTGTTGTCACTGTTGTTCCTATTGTGGTGGTCTCCTTCTTCATTCTCTTGTGCCAAATTCTCTTGTTGAGAGTCATTTTCTTCCTGAATCTTATTCCTTTTGTGGTTTATTGTGGGGCAATATTTTAAAACAACAGCTTGTTCTTCTTCTTTGGGACTTTCTTTTTCTTTTTGCTAATTCTTCTCTTTTCCTTTTTCCCTTGTATTGCCTCCTTTTCCTATTCCAGTGGTTCTTCATTCTCTTTATCCACGCCATTGTCTTTTTTCTTGTCCTCTTTCTCCTTAATATTGTTATTAGTTTTCTCCACATTATCTATGTTGTTATTTTCTTCAATTCCCTTTTTTTCAGTATGGATATCATTTACCATATCAATTTCCTTGTTCTGTGGACAAGCGTGAGCGGTGTCCACCACTCGTCCTCTAATGGGAGAATTCTGAATCTCCTGTCCTAGCCCTCTTGGCCTCGCTCTTATTTTCTTTCACCTGCTCCAACTCTATTTGTTGGGCTTATATCACCAAACGTGAAAAGTCTATGTCCTTGTGCAACATGGCGGTCCTGCACTCTTTGACCAAGGAGTTTTTCACTCCGTTCACGAACCTGCTCACATGAGCCCTCTGGTCGGCTACCATTTCTGGTGCATACTTGGGCAACCAGGTAAACTCCAATGCATATTTCTGGATAGTCATACTATTTTGCCTCAAATTGATGAACTCTATCGCCTTTGCCTCCCTTAATTCTCTAGGGAAAAATCTATCCAAGAAGGCAGTGATAAACTCATCCCAACTTATGGGGAATGCTCCAACTCCCCGATTATCCTTACTGATGGAACCATATATGAGCGACCCCCTTCAGCTGGCAGGAGGCTAAGTTTGCGCTCTCCTTTCCCTTCACCCTCATAATCTGGGTGATCTTCTTGATCTCCTCAAAGAACTCATACGGATCTTCGTCCACCTTTGACCCCAAGAATTCGGGTGGAATCATCTTGAGGAAGTCTTTTACTCTAGACGCTGCTACGCTCTCATTCTGGGGAACATGAGCCACTGCCTTCTGATTAATTTGCGGTCATGGCCTGTGCCAATAGGTGAAAGGCTGACCTGAACTTGGCATGAGTAACATGTTCATTCATCGGGTTCGCTGGGGTTGGTGACTTGCTGGTGCCTGTTACCATTTTTCCTACCGTTTTCTCATGTGGGAGGCATTATCTGCAAGTGCATAAATAAGTAGTTAGGAGAGGAACTATTAAAGTCTCAAACTCTACGCACAATACGAATCATGAAGAAAAGGGGAACTTCCTAAAACGTCTCGTAGCCTTTTTATCATAAGTGTGATGCACTTCACACCCATGAAAAAAACTGTACTTTACGCGGCTTTTAGACACCCTAGGACAATTTAAACCTTGGCTCTGATGCCAAGTTTGTCACGACCTGAGTTTACACCCTAGCCGTAACACGGGACAAGGAACCCTGATAGGCTCCAAGTTGACCCATGGAATAATCATAGCACGAGACTAACAACATAAAAAATAACAAAATCATAACTAAGCGGAAGCTAACTGAAAGAGTCTAATCAACACTATAAGAATATAGTCTATTATAAACACTAAAACATAAGTTGAATCTGTCTATACGTGCCTGAAAGCCTATACTACACTGATTAGCTGTTGGGACAAGTCCCCATCTAACTCCTAAACTTTGAAACTGAAATAAAACTAAAATAGAAAAATTATAAATCTTGTCCTCGGTAGATAAGGACTTATAACTGACAGTTGAGGTGGGAATAGAGCGTGTCTAACCATGAGGCTGAGTTTGAAAATCTGAATCTATATCATAAAATGATATAGCACATAAAGTATGCGGTCAGTACTTGAAATGTACTGAGTATATGAGAAACATAAAAGAACTAAAACATGCAATTATACTGAGAGAAAGTAAACTAAGTCATCACTGAACATACAACTGAACTAAAATACAATGACCCTGTCTAAGATATAAATATTGACATGATGCTTTTATTTGAAAACATTTAATGAAGTATAATTAGAAACTGATGCATAAGGGTCATGTACATGTACTGAAAACTGAAGCTGTAACTGATATCATACACTGTACCGACTAACTGTTGTCAACTGAGACTAAACTCTGCTAATACTGAGTGGGATTGGAGCCTGAGACTATATTGGGCTGAACTGATACTGAAATCATAAACTAAGGAAAACATTCTTTGTTATTGGCAATCCCTGCCTGAGCTAAGGGAGACATTCTCTACTATTGAGAGTCCATAACTGAGCTAAGGGAGACATTCTCTGCATTTGAGAATCCCTGACTGGACTAAGGGAAACATTCTTTGCTATTGAGAATCCCTGACTAATATCATTTGTCTAGTCTAGGCTACTTCAGCTAATCAGAGACCTGAGTATTCAACTAATTATTACATACTGAATTCATTAGAATCTGATTAAGGCTACTTTCTACTATCAAGAGGCCCGAAAGTCTGAAGAATCATGATCATGTTTTGTCATCGAAATTCATAACGTTATAGGCCCAAAATGTAGTATAATTCATGTGTTTCAAATTCATGAAAACTCATAGGTTCTAATCATGCTTTAATATATATACAAAATCATATNCGAAAACAGTGTTAATTCATGGTAAGATTCTAGAAGATCATGCTACTATCATATCATAATCATGAATTTGAGAGTAATTTCATATACATACATAGCTACTCATCAGGAGGGTCTTGAAATCCATAGAAGATACATGAGAAATCATGCACAGATTGAAACCCTAAGGCATGTTTTTCTAGATACCAAGGAATTAGGGTTTTAACATAAAATTTCGGACACAAGGATGAAAGGAGATCCTTGTTGAAATCCCACATACCTGTCTTGAAAACTCCCTCAAGGATCTTGGAACTTGCAGGACCTTGAAAAGAAATCCTAGGTGTTCTTGACTTTGAGAGAATAAGAGGAGGAAGAACTTTACGGATGATTTTTGGAGAATGAGGGTCTTGGGCTAGGGAAAACCCTTTAATTCGACCTTTAAGAAACCCAAAACGATGCCATTTAGGAACTAGAATAATAGTTTTTTTACAAAAATACCCTCAGGGTCTCACTTTAAAAATCTGCCCGATAGTGGCCACGATCGACACCACGAGTCGTTGGTCCTTACCACGACTCGTGGTGACCATCCGTTACTTTTGGCGCAAACTTACAGCTTCTGATTCTTTGGCCAACGATTGGACAGGATAAGTCATTACTTGTAACAATGACTCGTCAATTCCTCCCGTCATCACTACTGTCTCAAATAGTCTAACTCCTGAGATCCCTCCAACGACCGACATGACGGGTCTTTACTCTACTTAACGGTTCTTCATAACCATCCTTGCCACTAAACCAATAATTGAACCCTTTCTGAACTCCAACTAACGACCCCTCAAGACGACCCGTCACATGAAACTACAGGTCGTCTCTTGGCTCGTTGTTTACTGGGGACTACAAACTGGGGATTCACAACGAGGAACATAATGGGTCATTGTTCCTCACAACAACTCGTTGCTCCCTCTCATTGCTGAAAGGTCCTGTTGCACACCTTCTGAACTCCTTCCAACGGCCCCTCCTAACGTTCACCATTCTAGCATTCTTCAATAAAGAATTCCACCATTATAGGTCCATCCCCCCTCCCCCTGATTCATTGGTAGGAATCGAAAATACAAGAAATAAGTCAAGTTTCTTACCTTGGGAAGGTAAATTGCTTTGCTCTTGAGAATATCACCTCTTGTTCTTAATTAGAACTCCGAGCCTTAGAATAATGAGGCAAAATTCCTTAAAACCCACTTACTGATTTTCGATGTCCGCTGCAGCGATCACTTTACCGTTGCAGTGGACGCGCTATGGTAGTAGGTCACCACCACGGCAAATCCAATGATCTTGATCTGTTACGGCGGACCTGCAACTGTGGTAACGGTCACGCTGCAGTGGAAATCCCCACATTGCACTGGTCCGCCGTAACCAATAGCTCCTAGTTTTTACATTCAAATCATTTCATCAAAATTTTCACTAACACTCAACCAACGCCTTCCTACCTACAACTTAGGCCAGTTAGAGTGTTTCGAACTTATTTTCCTCGTAATAACATATAGATCGTTACACTCATACTCAAAAAATCCAACTTCTTAATTAGTTAGTTGTATAGTCCTTTGTATAATTTACAGGAGAATTCTATCTTTCATCTTATATTTATAGGATCTTAAGTTACATTTCATGTGCTTGAATTTTTTAAGCTGAAGGTTCATGTCCCTCTCTTCAATCATATGTAACTTTTGGAGAATGAATAAATAATAGAATACCTAGGGAATGCCTATGGGCGATGGCAATTGAATAAATAAATAAATAAATAATAGTTTGATATATGGTAT
>JACEIK010002038.1:57567-73482 GCA_018107945.1 Datura stramonium | reverse complement strand
GTAATTACATCATGTAATTACCTGCAATTCTCACCTTCCCCTAGGAATTGGAGAGCGTAATTACTCTCTCCCAATTACATTCGATTCTCTGCTAACTATGTAATTACCTGGTCAAACTGTGTAATTACATCCAATTATACCCAAATTCAATTATTAAATGACTTTCCAAACATGTCCCATGGGTTACCATATCCTCGATATGGTTATTTGTGTGACAATCATTCCATATATCTACACGTCCGGTGTGTACTAGGACTCTAAGTCTAGATAAATTAGGACTATACGTATGTTTAGATTGTAGAGTCCTTATGTAATTACTCTATGTAAAACATTGTTTTAAATACTAATACAAAGCTCCACAATTGTTGAGCCTTTCATAAATCTGTTCAGCTTTGTCTTCATCCATTTGTAATAGGTTTAGCCAAATTTTTGAAAAATTAGAGTTGCCTTTCTCAAAATTGAAATTGTTAGAAAATAGTTATTGGATCAAATCCGCCCATAAGGAGTACTAATTAGCTTGTTAATATGACAGCTAGAAAAAGAGAGAATTATTTGTATTTTCTACAGAAAATTTTAGGCTGTGAATATAATGGAACTTATCCGTATTCTGAAGATTTTCAGGAATCGATCACAGATCTCCTAAATTAGTAATTTTAATTACATATTATAGAAATAAAATTAATTAATCTAGAAAGTTAGATGTTAGCTTAATTTGAGGAAACAAAATATTATAGTTAGTGATAAATAACAAGGCTAGCTCTAGTGGTTGATTAGCATCTCCATCATTAATTAGTAGGTTGAAGGTCTGAGTTACGCTAGAGGGTGAGTGAAAACGATATTGATCCTCTTGGTGGGATAGTAAGTGATTGTGTTCCCGATTCACAACTTCCAGATAAAAGTTAATAACGCTATTGTGATTTAAGAGCAATATTAGAAATTTCAAAGTACTATCAATTAAATTAAGATGGCATACATTTTTTTGTACAAATAAATTAAGAAACCCGTTATCCATATAATCATGAATGTGATAAATCAAACAGATTCAACATGCGTTATTGTCATCTCAGTTTCTGAACTTTTATTCTTCTGCTTCTTTGCTTGTTTGAACTCTCCATAGAAGTATGAGATAAAACCCCAAAGAGAAAGGAAAAGAGCAATGCCTTTTTCACCTGAAAATTTCTCATTAAAAAAAATTACAGCTAATACCTCTGTAAATGGCAGTAAAACTGCGACTACAACACTAGACATCAATGCAGAAGAGTAGTACGTAACTCCAATGGCTCCCACGAAAAAACACTGCCAAATAATGGCAGTCCATATTATCACTGTATAATATCTAGCTTCTCCTAGGTTATATTGTTTTGCTTCCTTTGAAATTGCCTGCAAATTACAATAAATTATTATTTTAATAATGGACCTTTCAGAAAGAAAAAAAAACACATAATTGAAATGGAGAAAGAGTAAGATGCATGTGGATGGAAGTGAATTTGACGGAAAGAGAGACACCTGAAAGTCCTTATTGGCTATCATTCCTATAGTGCAAAAAGCAGTAGCAGCAAAACACATGACCATTTGAATCTCTAATACCAATGTTGCAGTAATAGTCTGCTTTGCCTTCATGTAAATCAACTCAATACAAGGCAAAATAACCCCATATGAAGCTGAAGCAAAAAAGACCATAATAAAACCAATAACATAGTCTTTACCGGTCACCCCCTCTGGCCGATCACCGTTCGTCCGAACGCTCAATAAAATCGCGCCAACTGTCAATAGAATCACCGCATTAATAGAATATGATGTGAATTTCAGGTTTAATATGAAGTAAGCACCTATTGCTGTGAAGGAAAGTTGAGTGGCGATGAGAAGCGAAGACGTTGACACGGGGAGTTTCGACCCGCCCCATGAATAGAGATAAGTTTCAAGTCCTATCAGAACCCCAATGACTACTGATGCAATGAAAATTCGAGGTGTTATAAAGTAAAATTTAACACTAGAGCCTTCAATTTTTCGACGATACAAATACAAGATGGCAAGAGGTATAAGGGTGAGTGGCCATCCACCAATTTGTAACCAACTACTAAGCCAAATTCTTGAACCACCCTTAACATAATATAAACGCATCATTAGAGGACCACCACAAATACCAACAGCAAGTATTAAACAATTTATCACCAGGAGAATTCTCCTCATATTGGAACCTAAACCTTGTTCTTCCATAATTTTTTTTTTCCAAGAGATTTGGATACTAATGTTCTTTTTCTTCAGAGGATTTAAATTTTTGGAATTCTTGCAATGATGAGATGTGTAGCCTGCTATTTATAATTTTATTTATTTATTTATAAATTATATATAAGTGTGAGTTCCGTTCGTGTTTTGTCCTCCAAGACATCTTTGTAATTAATAGTTTATTTATCCCATGAAGACACGTATATTATAAGTGCTACTAATGGTTAACACGTACCTCGCCTTCTGTTAACTACCCATAAGAACCAACAAACCCACCTCTTCAACCATCTCTTTTCTGCCTTTTTGTTTTCCAATTCATTGTTAAGATATGTTTCTTTTGTTTTGTAGCTTTATGGAAGATTCTTTGTTTTGTAGCTTGGTGGAAAACAAAATTGATTACAACAGACCAGTAAGTTAGATCTTAAATTTTGTGATTGTTCTTTTCCTTTCTCTTCTTAATCTGGTGAATTATTGAGTCTCTATTTTCCATTTCTGTTCTTTCTTTTTTAGTCATGGTATTCAAACCAATTTGTGGGCATTTAGACTAATTCCACGGGATATCTGTCGTATCCCACCATCAATAGGTACCAAGTAACTTTATCCACTAAGGTTAAAAGAAATCACCTAATATTCTTTTGTCTCCACTGAAGTTTGAATTTCAAACCTAACAATTTTATCATCAGTGGGAAGCTTATTATTAAGCATCCCCTTCATAAAAAAAGATACTTTAAAGGGGAGCTTTATGTGTCATAATTTGCTGCTCGTGAGAGAAGGTTTGTGCTTTCTCAGCACCTCCCAAACAGTTCTACAATTGAAATTTCCAGACTGAATAGGAGTTGAGATGGATAATACATTTAATATTACACCTAAATATGATGTAACACGATCATATGTAAATAACTTATTTCATTATTGTATAATAAATGACGGGTTAAATAGTTTTGGAACTAACTAATATTTCTTACCAAACGCATGATTAAAATATTCTTGCATTTTATTTAGGGATTATTATTACTTATCCCATGTACCGAATGATCCTTTAGTATTTTCAACATTTAAGTAATATGTCCCTTATTTGATTCTTCCGAATTAACTAGAGTTACCTTAAAATTAATTATTTTTCAGCCAAGCAAATTTAACTTATTCTTAAGCATTAAATGAGGTTAATGCTTTGATTTCTTGTTAATTATTTTTTAAAATCCTAACAAACTTTTTCAATTGTTGTTAGAATTATATGGTTTAGATTGATGTTTCTAACCATCAACCTTTGATGAAAATGAGAAATGATTAGATATCTCTAATGCGCTTCAACTATCAAGACAAGATTCTCATTGGTGTCACAAACCTATTGAGTAACAACCTTAGTCAAAGATTTAGCTACTCATAATAATGTAAAGACAAAATAAGATTAAAGAAATCATGAATTACTTGTAATTAATATTAAAAAAATACTTAAGTCAAAAGCAATAATTAACTTCCGCAAGTATCGAAGAATTTCACTTAAAAGCTTCTCGATATGATCTTGTATTGTATTCTTCAATAATCCCCCTAAAAGAATTTTAAAAAGTAATTATATTTGTTCAAGTATCTTAATCCTAAGTTTGCTCGAAAAGGCGCAGATGTCACTTACAGGCTGCAGAAATGACATATAGCTCGCGGATGAATCTTCTCTTGGCCGCAAATGAAATTTGTCTAATATTTCTTGACCCTATGTAAGTCACATATAGCTCGCAGGACTCACTTACGATGCGCATGTGACTGTTATTCTTGCTTTTGTGACTAGACAGGCTTCTCTGCAGATTGACTTACTGTTCGCATGTGAGTTGTTCTTATCCATGTTGCCGCAGATTCTTTTTCAGATGAATGTCTATTCTACTCTGACATTGATTTTACTTCCTTTTTGCTTTCTATATAAGACATTATTAGTTAGAGTCCATGTACAATGACTTTCGAATTTTCGGGAATTGTAATAGTTAGATTTTTGCTGTTTTTTTCCCCACTTATTTACAACATTATTATTCGTCATTCTAATGCTTGATTTTGATCAAATTAATCTTAACAGTTAGATTAGTTGTTAGGCTATGGTTCTCCCACTGGAGGGTTAGCGTAGGTGTCAATTACGATGTTTAGGTAATGACAAAAGTTGATATTAGAGTCTTAGGTTCGTCAATCTCATTGTACAAGGACATGTCTAGTAGAGACTTGGGGAAAGGTACAAAGACGTCTATACTACTTTTTCAGAGGCTACAGGACACTAGGAAAACTCTGTTCTTTCTTTCTTTCGTTCTATAACTTTATTTCAATTAGTATCTAATTCCCTTCATTCTTTTCTCTCGCAGATGGTGAGGACACGTTCAGGAGGAGCTAGAGGAGAGGCACCCAAGCCAGCGACTGGTGTCGTAGCTCGCGGTAAAGGATGAGCCGCAGAAGAGTCAGAGAAGCGTCACCTAGAGGCAGGGCTTAGGTTGCTGGTTAAGCTGGAGAGGGAGGTCTGAGTTCCCCGCGCCTTTAGAGATCCATGACAGGGTAGCAGAGGGCAGCAACACCAGTTCAAGAAGGTGTTGCACCTGTTTCGACTTCATCAAATATGCTAGCCCAAGTGTTGAATTTGTTGAGTGGGTCGGTAGGTGTCACACCGACCGTAGACACCGAACGAAACACGAGACCTAGAACCACTAGTAGCTCCAAGCTAACCTATGACACATGCATAACATAAGTATATACAAAGTGGAACAAACATAATATAAGGCATAAGCGAAAGTCTAAGATATCATAGAATGTCAAAACTGAGACAAGTCAACAACTGAATATTTATACTTCAGGTCTGAAAAACCTCTAAAACATGAGATGAACTAAAGGTACAAAACCCCTAATTAGCTCTACTACGTCTGAAACTGAAATGACATGATAGGACATGAATCAAATCTGACATCCTCGAATGATGAGGACTCACCAAAATTGAGCTGCATATGGAGCAAGATTGAAGTTAGCGGCGGGGCTGAGACTGATCACCTGAACCTATATCATGAGACAATATAGCACAAAAGTATGCGATCAATACTTTGAATGTACTAAGTATGAAGGATGAGGAAAACATGAGAGTGAGGACAGCATGCTAAAAGGTTATGATCGTGTTAGTCATAAAACATCATAATATGAAGTGTAGTGACTCAAGGTTTTGAAAGCAAAATCATAAAGCCCATCATAGTTGAAAACATAAGTAAAACTCATAATCTGCTCAAAAGGTCAAAATACACTATAAAACATGATATCATAAGTTTTGAACATGAACAACATAAAACATAAGAAAGTATGGGAGACTCGCATAACCGACATACTCCAAGTGCGCATCATGGAGCCAGAGCTGTAACCCTGATTGGGAGGGTGTCCATACCTTGTCATGGGTAAGAACCATGAAGGCATGATATCACTCACGAGTTCGGTAGCGTAAGGAAGACACTTTCAACCGGTAAGGACCTCTAATCCTACGGTGGCACATAGTTCTGAGACTTGGGTGTGCTGAAATCAGCCCTACTCAGTGTTAAATACTACTCCCAAGATCATACATAGTGCTCATATCATAATCATGAAACATAGGTTTTACATGGACTTGTTTAAAAATATGGTACATACATAGATTCCTTGACTTACGTAAACTAGCTATGAAAACAAGTGTTGAAAATTGCAGCCATAATACATAACTTGAAATTCATGAAATTCATGCATAATTGTATAATTCATCATAACTTGAAAGTAGAGATTCATGAGACATAGAAGTCATGTAATTATGATCATAAAACATAAATATAATAATGAGAAAATCAATTTCGTAAGAGATCATAGAGTTTTTAATCAAGTTAGGTCAAACCCTAGAAATTCATCAAAACATAATTGGAGAATTGAATTATGAAAATTGAGTTTGAATTGGGCATGAGGGAAGAAATCCCCTATTCATGACTCATCGTAGGGTACAATGAGACGTCCCACAACTCATTGGTTTTGGTGGAGAAAAATTCTTACTAAATTAGGATTTCCTTGGGATGGGTGCACCAATGACCCGTTGGTACATGTAACGATCCGTCCTATGGGTCGTTTTTTCACGGTGCAAATTTTCTGTTGGTTTCAATTTCAAGTCTGGATTTTGACCTTAAGGACTTTTAGGGTGTTACAGTACGGAATAGGGCAGCACCTGCAGCTCCAACAGGTTAGTTTCAGGGGTTTAATATGCTGCTAACGTGGCCCACAGATGGATGAGGCTTCAAAGATGGGAGTGTTTCCTAAACTAATGGTTAGTCTGGTGATGACTATTGATGAACATGATCTATTCTAGAGGTTCACTGAGATAAAGCCTTTCATCGTTTATTGTATCAAATCGGAGGACGCATATGAGTTCATATTGATTGTCATGAGAGGCTCCACAAGATGGGAAAATGGAGAGGTATGATGTGGAGTTCGTCACCTTTCAACTGTTCGGAATGCTAAGTTGTGGCGGCGAGCTTTTGTGAATTGTAAGCCAGTTGGGTTGCCTTTACTATCCTAGACTCAATTTTACTCTATCTTCTTGGAGAAATATGTTCACAAGTACTTTGCGAGACCACAGATATGATGAGTTCACTACTATTGAGTAGGGTAATTCATATGAGGCCCGTTTTCACTCTTTGTTTAGGTATACTTTGCCGTTGTTGCCCACTGAGGAGGAGAGGATCAGACAATTTGTAAAGGGGCTGGATGTGGGGCTTTAACTGTCAGCTCTTCAGATGGTATCTTCAGGAAAAACTTTTCAGAAGGTAGTTGAGTATGTTCGGAGCGTTGAGGGGGTTAAGCAGGATCATTATGCTAAAAATGCAGAGAAGAAAGCCCGCAAGAGTGGTAGTTATAGTGTCTCTATCTCTAAGGGGTCGGTTCCAAAGGGGTACTTGGGACGCCCCATTCAGTAAACTATGTAGATTTCAGTTGGGGGTCTACTAAGGGCCAGCCAGTGCTCTTCATGTTATGCAGAGAGTGTACCGCCCAGTCTTCCAAATTATGGAGTTCACTCTGCTTCTTTGACTTCAGCCCAGCGGTCCACCTTAGATAAGGTTTATCATAGTGTGGCGAGGTTGGGCACATCCGAAGGTGGTGCCCCAATTTCAGATCGATGGGTCTGATAACTCAGCAGCAGGCTCCCACATGCAATCTTTTTGAGTGTGAGAGAGAAAGTTCAAAGTTATGCAATGAAGATTAATGTTGCCAATGTTATTCACTTCACCAAAGCCTCTCCTTTATAACTGAAAATTTATGTAAATCTTTCGTAGAAATGATCTTAAATAGAAGAAAGATAATTGGCAATTAAATAAAATGGAGAATTGTGACTTACAAATTTATGTAAGAAATTAAAGAGATCAATTCAATGTAAGAAAGGGAATAAGGAAAAGTATTCCTTCGAACGGTTGTGTATAAGTTTTCCAAAGATCAAATGTTCAACGCTTGAATAAGATGATTGTCTTCAGATTTTTATTATGTATCAGCATTCAATAGAATGAATATGGTCCATGTATTAGATTAAATTATTAGATACAACTTCTCAACTTTTTTAGAATTTTTATAGCTGGTCGATGTACAGGTTTTATAAGGGAGGTAATATATGTACTTTTTAAGGGCATTATAATCATTCAACTTTATAGGATTATTTTAGTATTTCACCTTTTTAATTTTAGATCTTCCCACTTTTAGAATAGTATAGATATAGATATGATGATACATATAGTAATAATATGATTATTTATTATTTATTGTTATTTGAAAGGTATATTAGTCTTTTAATTTTTGAAGGGTATTTNGAGGTTCGGAAAGCAAGGAAAGCTCTACCATTGTTATTTGAAAGGTATATTAGTCTTTTAATTTTTGAAGGGTATTTTAGTATTTTAATTTTTTCTTTTTTCTTATTTCTTATTCATTATTTTTATTTATTTATTATTGTTTGGACGGTATATTAGTCTTTTAATATTTGAAGGATATTTTAGTATTTTAACTTTTCACTTTTTGGCTTCCACTTATATAATAGCTAGTGTTGGACAAGTGCGCTGCACGTGTGTCTCATGTAAGCTTGTGCAGATTCATTAGATGATATATGTAGAACGACATATTATTGTTGACATATGATAAATGTAATTTATAAACAAACAAAATTTACAGAAATTCAAGATATTACTTTATGATATACACGCAAACAAATTATATTAGTCGCTTATATAATTGTCATTTATCTGAAAATATTTTATCAAATAGTTATTAATATAAATTTATTATAGAAATGAGAAAAATAGTATTCTTTTTAACTCTTGTTGAAGCTATATATCATCATGTATTATACTAAAAGTGAAAAGCCCTATCTTAAAAGTTGGATTACCACTTTAAAACCGAAGTGGAGGTGTTATATTATTGGGACTTATAAGTCTCATACAGGGAATGCGATTTATAAGTCGCATTCCTGGAATGCGATTTATAAATTGCATTCCTGGAATGTGATTTATGACGCATTTTGCCCTGCGACGCGCCGACTTGGCGCTTGTCCGATCTTTTTCCGGGACTTTTTCTAGCATGTATGGCATTCTAAAACTCTTAACCAACATGCGAATAGGCCATCTACATGTCAACAATTTACGGGGTGTAACACAAATATTTTTACCCCTCGACCAAGTAGTATTTCAAAATATTTTAGTAGAAACATAGATATAAATTATTTTTTTTAAAAAGATAACAAAAAAATATTAAATGAAAGAAACAACATGATGCTATGGTTTTGAGTTTTTTTATATTCTAAGGAAGATGACGATAAATAAGTATAATTAAATTTGAATAAAAGTGAAATAGAGTAAATTAAATGAAAACATTAATTCTCTATTATGAAATATTATTGAAATAATTTTAGATTTAAGGGCAAAATGGTAATCCAACTTTTAACTTGAGGGTTTCCCACTTATATAATAATATGTTAAAGAGAGAGTCTCCTAATCTCTCTCTCTTTTTCTTGCTAGCCTCTCCTCTCCCCCTTCTCCCGGCCCTTTTCTCTCTCTCTCTCTCTCTCACTCACTCATTATCCCTACCCCTCTGTATTTTTTATTTTCTGATTGTATTTGAAGAAGTAATTTTTTGTGAAATCTCTGTATTTCTATTTTGATTTTGCACCTCCGACACTTTTAGCAGATACAAGTGATGCAAGAGGTGATGAATATAAGTGAAATTGGCGAATAAATAAAAGTTATACAAAATCAATAAATACAATCCCCTATATTTTATGTTTTTTGTATCCGTGTATATGCCCGGACTGTATTCATCGATAACGTTAATGCATACGACCTATCATGATTGTATCCATCAAGATTGTATGCGTTGATATAGTCATTAGAGCAAATGAATACAAGTGATATAAATTGGTAACAATTGATACAATAGAGTGAATGAATACAAGTGAAATTAGAGTAAATGAATACAATTGATGCTGCTTTTCACTTTTCTGATGAAATATTTTCCGACCGTTATTTCCCAACGGATATTTTGTTCACTTTCTCGCATATGAGATTCACGCTCCGTCCCTATGGGGACGGCGGCGACCCCGGAACCAGCGCGTCTGGTGAAATTAATAAAGATAAGACTATTGCAAATATATCTACTAAGGAAGTTCCACAAAAATCTAGTTATGCTAACGCAATTCAAGCCCCAGCAATCACAAGCCCTAGCAAAAATCCAATTGGGAACTCTGAGGTTAAAGCTCGGTACACTACCCATAATGGAGTTCCGGCTATTATTTTCAAAGCTAGAGATTACTAAGGGGTGATGGCTGAAGAATGCAAGCTTACTCTTGTTGGGAAATTCATAAGGGCTCGTCCGCAGATTGAGAAAATCCGACCGAAGCTTGTTGAGAAAATTACAGTAAGAGATAATGTGAAAATCGGTGTTTATGAATTTTTCACTGTCTTCTTAGATTTATCTAATGAGGAGGACTTCAAAAATGTGTGGTATAAACGGTCAATTGAAATTGAGGGTCAAGTAATATGGTTGGAGAAATGGACTCCGGATTTCAAACCCGCCGAGGACTCTCCTATAGGTACAATCTGGGTGTTTCTACCGGAGTTACTATTTCACTGCCACACATGAAATTATGTGAAGCAGATTGTTAGTCCTATTGGGACTCTGTTAACAATGGACCTTGCCACTAATCACAAATCTGGGTCAAGTATGGCGAAGGTAAGGATGAAAATTGACCTTACAAAGACGATACTCAATTCTGTGTTTATTGGCTCTGAGGATGAGTCATGTCCACTTAAAGGTTTCTACCAGAAGATCGAATACGAGAATGTGCCGAAGTTTTGTAGATATTGCAATATTTTGGGTCACTCTATAACACAGTGTAGAAAAATGGAGCAAAAAAAGGCTGATGAGAAGGCTGTTATGGACAAGCTTAATGAAAATATTGATATTGTTGAATCTAGTAGGTCTAAGGAAAATGAGTCTAAAGGTGCTAATAAGAATGATAACATACCAAAAAAACAAGAGGAAAAGAAGAAGAATGGGAAAAAGATTGAAGACAAATCAAAGACTACTGTGGAGAAAGAAATTGTTGCTGGCAAGGCTAACAGAGGAAATTTGGACAGCAAAGGAGAAAAATAAAAGAAAAATGATGATGAGAAACAAGTTAATAATGATCATAAATCATATGGTGATCAAAAAGACAAAAAGCATAACCGAATGAAAACCACTAATCAGTTGGAGAAAGGGAACTCATTGCTAAAAGAGAGGCTGAATAAAATCAAGAGGAAAAAGAAGAGAAAGGTTCCCAAAAAAAGAACTAGATTTAAGGTCAAAATTGGGGCAGATATGAATAAGCAGCAAAATACTTTTGAATACGACAAGCATGATACTAACACTAATGAGCAACAGATAATACGGTGTATGCACAGTAGCAATGATACTGAAAACTCTGATAAGGTGCCCATAACTGCAAATAAAGAGAATAGCAATGATCAAGAGCATACTGAGAAGGGTAATGATATCAACTCTGAGAGTGGAAGAAAAAGGATGAATTATGGGGTAGATACAGGGGACAATATTAAGGAAAAATATATTGCTCCTGAAGAGTCCTCTAGTGTTCCTTCTAACATTAAGAATCTGCCTCCTATTAGTCTTGTTGTGGATCTCAATGACAATATGCTAGAGTCTTACAGTTCTCAAGAAGTGATTGGCAGCAAAGATGATGAAAATGTTATAGTTAATGATGAGGAATGGCCAGAAAGAGAGGAATCAATTGATAGATCAGAAGATGAAAGTGATGCTCAACAACATCTACGAGAGATTTGTGAAAGAAATGGTATATCACTAGTCAAGAAAGGAAAAGCAGACACAAAGTGACAAAAGAATAAAATCCAACAGAAAGAAATCTACACCTTCAAGGCCGGGTAGAAACAAAAACCCAAATCTTTAAGTGTGTCTTTATGATTAGTGCAATCATTTGAAACATAAGAGGGGTACGATCTCGGAAAGACATTCATAGACTCAAAAGGATGGCCAACAAATATAACCTAGATATGATTGTCATATCAAAACCATTGGTAAATATGAACAAATTGGATGGTTACAGAAGATTTCTGGGTTTCAACCATTGTACTAGTAACATCAATGGACAAATATGGTGTTTCTAGAGGGATAACTATTCAGTTACTATCATTGAGAATCATGAGTAGCATATCACTTTGAAAGTGCAAAAAGATCAAAACAGACAGGAGCTTTATGTCACTTCTATATATGTCAAGTGCACTCTTATTGATAAAAAAGATCTATGGAGTAGCTTGGAAAGACTAAATGCTACCATTAATGATCTTTGGTGTATTGGGGGAGACTTTAATGTCATTCTACATCCTGAAGAGAAACTGGGAGGTTTTCCCCAGGGAAAAGCTGAAAGCTACGACTTTGCTGAATGTATAGATTCTTGTGGTATGATAGACATCGGGTACACTGGCTCTAAATACACTTGGTGCAACAATTGGAGACCAAGTAAAAGAATTTGTAAAGGATTGGATAGGGTGTTTATTAATGATAGTTGGGCACAAACTTACAACTCCAACATTGTTAAACATTTACAAAGGACCGGCTCTAACCACAGTCCTTTTTTGTTTAGATGTGATAATGGAAGCGATGTTGGTAAAAATACTTCAAGTTTTTAGATTTTTGGACCACTCAACAGGACTTTCTTGACATTGTCAGAAATGAATGGAATCAGGTAATAGTAGGCAATCTTATGTGGAGATTACAACAAAAACTCAAGAGGCTGGGAAGAAGATTGTCCAAATGGTCAAGAGAGGATATTGGGGATGTGAATGTTCAAGCTGATAGTTGGGAGGCCAAAATGCAAGTGTTAGACGACTTGGACATTAATTTAAGAACCGAAGATAGTAGGGAGGAGCTGAATCAAGGACATGCAGAGTACATTTGTTGGCTTAAAAGACAGGATAACTTTTTGAAACAAAAATCGCATATCAGATGGTTTGAGGAAGGGGACAATAATACAAAGTACTTTCATGCAGTGATTAGGGATAGAAGAAGAAAGCTATGCTTGCATAGAATCAAGAATAAGAGAGGAAAATGGGTCTCTAGAGAAGACAAAATTGCTAGAGTGGTTGTCAAATATTTTGAAAATCTTTTTAATCTAAAAAAGGCCACAATTGACCCCAGAATCCTAGAGTGTATTCCTACTTGCATTAATAATGATGACAACATGGTTATAACTGCTTGCCCGAAGGAAGAGGAGATTAAAGATGCAATTTTTAATATGAGCGCAGATAGTGCTCCTGGACCTAATGGTTATTCAGGGAGATTTTATCATAGTTGTTGGGAGATTATTAAAAAGGACGTAATAGAATTTGTACAATTTTTCTTTCTTGGGGGAAAACTGAACAAATTCTTTACTCACACCCTTCTTGTTTTAATTCCTAAAGTGGAATGTTCGAATAACTTATCTGATTTCAGACCTATTAGTTTGAGCAACTTCTCTGGTAAAATTATTACCAAGATTATTTCCAGAAGACTCAATCCTATGCTGCCTCGTACGATATTAGAAAATCAAAGTGGATTTCTTTAAGGAAGACTTATTACAGAGAATATTCAATTGGCTCAGGAAATTGTGCAAAACATCAAAAGAAAGAACAAGGAAGGTAATATGGTAATCAAGCTTGATATGACCAAAGCATATGACAGATTGTCTTGGTCATTCCTAATTGTTGTCTTGAACAAGTTTGGATTCTCTACAGAAGTCACGGACATGATCATGAGTATTATCTCCAATATATGGTATTCCATTATCATAAATGGTACCATAAATGGATTTTTCACCTCCACACAGGGCCTTAAACAGGGAGATCCTCTTTCTCCTTCTCTTTTTATTATCGGTGCTGAAGTTCTAGCTAGATTGCTTAATAATCTAATTTACAGTGAGCATTTCTTGCCTTTTTCTATGTCTAATACTGGTCCTATTATTAACTATTTATCTTATGCAGATGACATTATTATATTTACAAGTGAAAATTCCAAGTCTATCAAGATGGTGATGAAACAAATCCATTGGTATGAGAGAAGCTCAGGCCAGAAGATGAATTACAACAAGTGTTTCTTCCTTACAGCCCCTGGGACTGGTCCAAGTAGAATCAATAAAATCAGAGATGCAACTGGCTTCCTTGATAAGCAATTTCCTTTTGATTATTTGGGTTTCCCAATATATGTTGGTAATAAGAAAGTGGAATACTTTGAAAAATTACTTTCTAAGGTCATCAAAAGATTGAATGGGTGGCAAAGTAACATGCTATCTTTTGGGGGTAAGATTGTTCTTATCAAACATATTCTTCAGTCCTTGCCCATCTACACTCTCACTGCTCTAAGTCCCCCAAAGGGCATTATTAAACGTATGGAGAAACATTTTGCTAGATTCTTCCGGGGATCAACCAATGGGAAGAACAATTATCATTGGAGCTCATGGGAGAATTTATGCTTACCTAAAGAAGAAGGAGGGATTGGAATTAGGAAAATGGCTGATATTTGTGAAATTCTCAACATAAAAAAAGGTGGAGATTCAGATATCAGGACTCTCTTTGGTCCAAGTTCACCTAGGCTAAGTATTTCATTAGAGTACATCCTGTTACCAAGGTTTGGGTCTCTGGAAACTCTCATATTTGGAGAACCTTGACTAAGATAAGGAGGAAAGTAGAGCCTAATATAATCTGAAAAATTCAGAATGGGGAATGTAGTTTTTGGTGGGACAATTAGACTGGTCTGGGTGCTATTGCCCACCTATGTCCAGAACATAACCATTCTATCAAGACCAAGGCCAGAAACTTCATTAATAATCAGAGATGGGATAAGGAAAGACTGCAGAATACTCTTCCAGATTAGATATGCCAGCACATCTACAACATCAAAATAGGTGCTTCGAACAGAAAAGATTACTTCATTTGGGAGCCTGCTGTTGAAGGACTTTTTTCTAACAAAGATGCTTGAAATATTATCAGAGAGTACATACAAGCCAATCAATTGATCAACAAAGTTTGGCATAAAAGCATTTATTTTAAACTATCTTTCCTTTCTTGGAGACTTATTAAAAATAAATTGCCTTTTGCTAATTGCTCTATTTGCAGGTATGCTATAATATGCCAACTGATTGTCTTTGTTGCGCAGTTGCATTAACAGAAATTATCCAACACTTCTTTTTCGAAAATGAGGTCGCACAAACTCTTTGGAAGTTTTTTGGACAACCATTAGATATCAAGTATCAAAAGAAGCCAGCTAGCCAACCAAGAATGTCGTTCTCAAAATGATTATTCAAGTGCAACCAGTAATCATATGTTGGGAGATGTGGAAGGCCAGATGTGCTTGCAGATATGGTAATCAAACCAGACTCCAAGCTAGAAGAATAGAACATAAAGTCATATGGAACCTTAAATTATCTATGGACAAAGCTTTTCCTAATTTCAAGATGGAGTATCAATGGAACCAACTTTGTGAAGTAGTCGAGAAGCTAAGACCAAAAATCATTAGCAGATTGGTCACTTGGAACATGCCTGTTGAAGGGATGATAAAGATCAATACGGATGGAAGCTTTATGGAACAAAATGGCAAAGCAGGCATTGGTGGAATTGCAAGAGATGGAGTTGGAAATATGATCTTTGCTTTTTTGTGTTAATACAATGTAATAATCACGACGTGGCTGAGTCTATGGCAGTGAGGTATGCCGGACAATGGGTCAAGAACACTAATTGAAGACGGTGCACTATGGACTTGACTCTAAAGTGGTGACTGATTTGTTAAGGAACATAACTTCCAAAAACCTCACTCTCAGACCTATTATTGAGGATATTATTGCTCTCACTGAGGGTATGGATGTGAGTTTCACCCACTGCTATAGGGAAGCTAATATGGTTGCTGATTACTTAGCAAAATTAGCTACTACTTTACACACTCCTCTCCTTGCTCAGAATCTGAATCAATTACCAAACAAGGCTTTTGGGCTTTACTTTTTGGACAAAAGACAATTCCCCAGTGTAAGGCTACGATATGATAAAGCCAATTTTTTTGTTAGCTAGATGTATAACTCATTATAGTTTTAGAGAATGCAGAACAATTCTATTAGACATTCCCTTTCTTTCCTCGATTGCCTGCTAATGTGTA
>JACEIK010002038.1:0-39437 GCA_018107945.1 Datura stramonium | reverse complement strand
ACCTTCCTACCCCACCCCACCCCGAAAATGTAAGGCTTGCAAAGAAACAGTTAAAGCAAAACCTGAGAAATGTAACCAGTTAATTCTCTAATCATCTTGGCATGATGCAATCACCAGTCAATCCTCCATTTATTTTGGCATGATGTAGTAGTACATGAAATATGCTCATCCAGATGATGCAGGATATTAATAGTATGTATCGCATGAACACATTACAAGTAACCAGGAGTAATTCAGTCATCCAGATGATGCAGGACATCAATAGTGAGAGTCATACATCCAAATTACAATTAACCAGCAACTATTCACTCGTCTAGATGGTGAATGTTATTTCCTCAAATACGCCATATCATTCCTAGCCAATTAACAGTGCTTCTACCACTGACTCTACCAAATCCATAATTAGATTCTGACATTCTAAAGTTTCATCCACATGTGTTTATCTTTAGAGGTAAGGGATCTGTGCAAAATATGCTTTATCCATATTTAAGTTCAAGATTCATTTATCAAACTGTGAAGTCAGGAGCAGGAATCAGTAGCAGTATTCTACTTCTTCTGTGATAGATACAGATAACTTTTAGCTGTCTCAAATCATTTTATTATTCTGGTTAATCCTAAGTTCAAAGTAGTGTGAAAACAGGTCTAAGTCCTGGCTCTTTTATGGGTTTACTCCTCTTTCTGGCTTTGCAAATGCATAGTTTATACTACAATTTGCTTAAAACATGACTGCGCTTCCTTTTGAAAGCTATAAAATTTGCTACTACTGGCTTGATGATACCGCATGACAGAACATTTATCTTGAATTTGATCTAGATGGCAAATTGCACGATTTTGAAAATCTCTGTGTTGAAGTTTCTTGGCTTTGCATTCTCCTCTTCACTCAAGGTTGGGACACATAGATGAGGCTCTGAGACTTCTAAATTAGGCCAGGTCACTATATCTGCCTTAGTTTGACAAATTATGCTAAAAAACTTTGTAGGCTTACAGTTTATTCTCCAACATGAAACATCTATAACCATGAAAAACAAGCCAACATAGGTACCGGACTATTCTTCTACTGTTATAGGAATCTAAGTTGCAGTTTTCTGTTGCTATCAGATCAAGTACAGTAAATTATGTGTCTTTGCCTTTTTATTTGGTAAATCAAGTAGGTATTTCTTTCTTTTTTTTTCCACAGCAGCAGTCACGCATAAAGATAAAAAGCTAACCAGCTTCCAATTTTCTAAGATTAACCTCGTAAATGAGCTATGATATATGAAATGAGAAATAATGAAGAAAGAGAAGTAGCATAAAAGGAAATGCATAGAAGAGAAATGTGGAAAAAAGTGTTTACCTTCACTTCCCGATCTTCTGATGGTTGTTCGTCAATGGATTTGTCTGAGTATGCCAATTCTTCTTCACACTGAGAGAAAGACCTCTCTATAGAAGCATATTGATATCCAACAGAGATCTGCTTTTCATCCACTTCAGTCTGAGCATCAGTAACTGAACTTTCAACAGCATTCGATGAGGGAAAATCATGTTGTTCAGAGACTATAGTTTTTTCCTTCTCAATCATATCTTCCACAGATTGCCTCTCCAAAGAAGGCATAACTGATTGATCAAGTGGAACCTCTGCGATCAGAGAATGCTGTTCATCACCCATATGATGAATGTTTTGATATTCTGAGGATGTTGAAAGGGATTCAACGGTGTGTTCTACAGCAAGTTGAGACACAATATGGGTATCTGCATCAAATCTTGAAGAAGAAATTTGCTGTTGTGCATGCTCAATAGTTCCTTCTTGATACCTAATATCTTCCTCTGCTGATGATTTCGAGTCAATATATGCCTGACCAACAATCAACTCAGGCACTAGAGGAGCATTTGCACTGGCAAAGACTTCACCATCTTGAGAAATCTCCGTCTTTGCAACATCAAGCTCATTTTCACATACGACCTCCCTCGACAGAAATGCTAGGTCATCTGCTGGTGCCAAAATCTCTTCATTAGTTGGAAGGGACTTTTCAATATCCTGACTATTTTCCTCAGATTCCCTCTCTACGAAAGAAATAGTTCTTTCAACCAATGTAGGCGGAGCCCCTGTCTCAGATTCCACATGCTGATCTGAAGAAAAGGAGGCCGAAAATATGTTTTCCCTACTAGCAGCAGGACTGGAATCATAAATAGGTTGTCCGCGTGAAGCATGATCCACTGAAGTGCTCGTGATGTGGAAATCTGGTCCATCAAATGAAGTTTGCCTGGAGATCACATCTTGTTCTACATGTCCCATTATCTCCTCTAAACTTGATCTCCTTTCTCCTTCTTTATCAACAAAGACCCTTTCACTCACTTCTGCCAACGACGAGGAGCTAGATTGACTGCTGTATCTTTGATAAGAAGTTTCGGTTGGATTAAGTTCCACTGCATTGGTCACTCCTCCTTCCGGGAGCAAAGTTTCTTCTACATCATGATGATATTCCACAGTTCCCAGTTGCACCAAAGACTCTACTTCGTCGGAGGATCGACTTCCATGTCTGACAAGCTCAGAAGTATGCTCTAGTTTAGATATCAGCTCTGGCTCCTCTGAGATATGTTCATCCATGAGGTCTTTGCATTCCAGTTCTTCTTGATGAAGGCTTTTGTGTCTTAGCTGCCCTTCAATGAGTTTACTGTCTTCCAGATCTTCAACTGAACTTAGTGATTCTGTTTCGGGAACAGAACTCACCTTGGAATCACTAAGTTCACTAGATTGTCTTTGAAACATTGAGTAGCTTGTTCCTTCTGAAGCCATCCTCTCTGGAACAAAATAAGGTCTCAAATGGATGTCTTGCTTGTCTTGCCTGTTCGGCCCAAAGATTGAGGGTCTTACAATGAAACTTTCGTGCCTCCGGAAAAGCGGATCCTTTGCTTGAAATGTTATGAAATCTTGTTCGTCCTCCATAAGATTGGGTTTCTCTTCACTCGAGTCATAAGGAAGATCAAATGGATTTCGCCTTGGTACTAAAATAGATGGAGCAGACCCTGGAATTGGTGGCAGTCCAAGGTCATAGTCATCATTAGGAGCATCAAACGGATTGTTTCTTGCTGTGGAAATGGACGGGATGTTGAATGGAAGATCAGCACTTTCCAAGTCAATCAAATTCTTTTCGGTCATCATCAGCCTCATTTTCTTCAGTGCTCTTCTCCTTGCCATAAGATTCTCCAACCGTTGATTCCTTTCAACCTCTGAACTTCCCAAGTCAATTAAATTCTTCTGATCCTCCTCTGTCCATGTAATAGCTGACTTACTTTTATCTTCCTCATCTTGCTTTCCTTCTTCATCTTCACCATCTTCATTCTCGTCGTCTGCAACTTCTAGCTCTTCTTGATTTTCACAACCATCATCAGATTCATTATCACTCTCAGTGGTCTTACCAGAACTATCCGAAGCAGCATCAGAACCATCGTGCAACAAACTAGCATGTTGAGGAGTGTCTTCATCCAAAAGTGGATGGAGCTCATGAAGCATTGGAATAATGTCAGCCATTGAAGCATCTGGAGAAGAGCTCTCAGCTCGATCAGACTCCGAATCAAAAGACTCATCATCATCCTCTTCCTCCTGTTCTTCCTCTTCCTCGGTCTCCTTTTTCCAAGGGGAACCAGGAAGAGAATTAAGATTCACCCTTTTAGAATCAAAGGAATCTGATCTATCAAAGTCAAACTCAATGCTCTCATTATCAACCGTTGGAATGGGAGAGTAATGACTCTCTATAAGTTCCCCATCATCATGTTTCTCTTCATTCTTTTCATTGTTTTGCTCATAGAATTCCCTCGATGCTACCTCAAAACCATCATCAACAGTTGGAATCGGAGAGTATTGGCTCTCCATAAGTTCCTCAGCACCATGTGTCTCTTCATTCTTTTCATTGTTTTGGTCATAGAACTCCCTCGCTGCTCCCTCAAAACGCTCATCAACCGTTGGAATCGGAGAGTATTGACTCTCCATAAGTTCCCCATCACCGTGTTTCTCTTCATTCTCTTCATTGTTCTTCTGCTCATTAAACTCCCTACCTGCTTCCTCAAAAGCCCCATTCCCAAATTGAAAATCTCGAGACCTTTCCTCGAGTAGAGGGGAAAGATCACTGATCTTATCAATTGACTGCTCTACATGGTCCCTCTCGTTATCCGTATATCTCTCCACATAGTAACTATCTTCACTCTCAATATGAGTAGTATCATATAATACCCCAGTTTTCAGAGGCACTATATCATGAGTTGTCTTTTCTTCCCTTTCGATTTCAGGTATATTTGGCTGACCAAAACTTAATAGAGTTCCAAGTAATACAGCAGTACAAACAAGAACTGGTGATGCAGCTAACAATAATGAAAACAGAAATGGGAAAGATCTGTACAAAAATGCTATGAAACACAGCATACTCACAAGGAAAGGATGATTTATCACTGTAACATAACATCCTTTGATTAAAAACATCAAAATTCTCCTCATTTCAACTCCAATCTCTAACAATCCAATACCCATCTTTTTTTCTCACTATAAGAAACTACTCAAAACTTCAAAACAAAAATCAATTTTACAGGAAACAACTCAATCCCCTTGTATCAACTTACCAGAGCAGAAACTTCAAAGTTCCAAAACTGCATCAAAAAATAAAAAATAGACATAAAGAAATCAATTCCAACACAACAAAAGAACCAAATAAAGAGGATAAGATGAAAATCCCCAGTAAGCTATACTTGTATTTGAAAACAGCAGAAAAAAAGAATCCAAGATTCATACCAGCTCTTTGAGTACAGATCAAAATTAATTCTCTACAAAGAAAACCCAACAACCAGTCAAGCTTTCAACTTTCTTCTTCTGCTTCTTCTTCTTTTTTTTTTTCACCTAAACTAAAAAAAGGCTACTTATATTTTTTGGATTAATGGGTCCTTGTGCTGAGTGTTCAAATGTGTAAAACCTAAAACTAAAGAGAATGGGAAGGTATCAAAAGAAGGATAAAGAGAGAAAAAAAGAAAAAGTTTGCACCTTTCCCTTTCAGTCCTCTTTTCTTTTTTTCTCAACTTTCGGTTCTGTTCTTGATATCCCACCAATGGGACCTTCAGTAGTTCGAAAAATCAAATAAAAAAATGAATCTTTTAATAGCATAGACTTTTCTGAATAAAAATTTCAAGAATTCATATGACCAACTTCAATTAATTGTAGGATTATATTCCATTTGGAGATTGAAAGTAACCAGACAGACATGCCACTAGATTAATACTAATTATATAATCAGACAGCTAAGCGGGGGTGGATTTACAGTGCAGAAAGAATGATGGAGAAGTTGTTTTTGCAGTTCTTTTAAAATAGTTTAATTTAACTTTTGAAGTGGGGAGAGATGAGGGTTATCATTACTATTTCTTGCTTTTTTGATTAAGTTAATAATGTTGATTAATGGCTGTCAACAGGACAGGAACACAAACTTTCACAGTATTTAAGGGCATCTTGTCTTTGGGGCTCAACCCATAAGGCCATTTTATAGTATTCCTCCGTGCCTTTCAACTTGTTCAGTATTAACTTAATACATCTCTTTAAAAATAATAANGTTAACCAAGGCTGCACACTTCCTACCGGTCAAGACCACGGATTCAGCGGATGATTATGCTAAGTTGTATATTTGGGAGTTGGTTCGACTTCATGGAGTGTCCTTGTCTATTATTTCGGACCGAGGTACTCAGTTTACCTCACAATTCTGGCGTTCTTTTCAAAAAGGACTTGGGACGCAAGTTAAGCTCAGTACAGCCTTCCATCCGCAAATAGATGGCCAGGCAGAATGAACCATTCATACCCTCGAGGATATGTTGAGGGCATATGTTATGGATTTCAAAGGTAGTTGGGATGACCATTTTCCCTTGATTGAGTTTGCCTATAATAACAGTTATCACTCTAGTATCCAGATGGCACCGTTTGAGGCTCTTTATGGGCGGAGGTGTAGATCTCCCATCGGATGGTTTGAGGTTGGTGAGGCAGCTATGATAGGACCAGATTCGATTCATGAGGCGATGGTGAAGGTTCAGTTGATAAGGGACCGATTGAAAATCGCTCAGAGTCATCAGAAATCGTATGCTGATGCGAGAAGAAGAGATTTGGAGTTTGATGTGGACGACTGGGTATTTATAAAGGTATCTCCCATGAAGGGAGTCATGTGGTTTGGGAAGAAAGGGAACTCAGTCCCCGCTGTGTTGGCCCCTACTGGGTTGTAAGAAGAGTTGGTAAGGTGGCATATGAGTTGGACTTGCCATCGGAGCTATCTTCGGTTCATCCCGTCTTTCATGTGTCACTTTTGAAGAAGTGTTTGGGTGATCCAGCCTTGGTAGTTTGGTAGACAGCATTGGAGTGAAGGACAGCCTCAGTTATGAAGAAATTCCTATTGATATCTTAGATCGTCAGGTTCGGAGGCTGAGGAACAAAGAAGTAGCTTCAGTAAAAGTATTATGGAGAAATCAACATGATGAGGGAACTACGAGGAAAGCAAAACAGATATGATAGCTAAATAGGCTAATTTGTTCCCTACCAGCTCAGTTTTAATTTGAGGTATCAGTTTTTCCCTAAACCTTTAATCAGCTTTTCATGTTCAGTTCAAGTGTACAAGTTTGTTTTATGATGTGGTATATGTATGTGATGTCTAAATTCAGTTCAACTATGTAGTTCTTTTCGGAGGTAGTCATTCCGTCCGTTTTCAACTTAAATGACTAGTAATTGTATATGGTGATAGCTTTTTTTCTGAGTTTTCTGCATGTTTCTAACATTCGAGGATGAATTTTCCCAAGGGGGAGATATTGTTATACCCTGGGAACTCAAGGATCAGACCATAAGTAAAAACGGAGAAAAATTGAAAATTAGCACCAAGTCACAGAACGACCCGTGAGGTTGGTTGTGAGGAGTGACCACGAGTTGTGAGGTCACTCGTGGTCAGCATGGTTTGGAAGGGCCTGAGTCAGGAGGCCACGGGCCTGACCACGAGTCATGGTCAGAGCTCACGACTCGTAAGGTCACCCGTGGTCTACCTTGGATATTTTGGCAAGTTGGGATGGGCAGTGTAGGCCACAAAAGGTGACCACAAGTCGTGGTCTGACCTCACGACTCGTGAAGTCACCCGTGGGGTCCCCTTGGATGTTTGGGAAGTGGACTCAACGGGCCATGGCCACGAGTCGTCCTCTGTGGCAACGACTCGTTAGGTCCATCGTGGGGACTGGGGACCAGAAATTTCCTGCATTTTAATAATGGTGTTTTCATAATTTCCTAAGTCCCTAAGGCCTAAACTACGTAGTTTTGGATATGCTTATGAGTAAGATAATATGGGTTAAGTCCTTTACGCATGCCCATTCTCATGCAAAAGCTTAGAGAGGTTTTTGAGAGATTCAAGTCCTTCTTCCCCAAATTTTCATCAATTTCTTTGTGGGTGTTCAAGGAACTTTAAGTCCATCCATTCCCAGCTATGTAGGGTTTTTAAAATGGGTGAAATTCTTCCTCTTCAATTCCCAATTTCGATTTAAATCATGAATCCTCCTATTCAAGTGTATGGGATTTTACTCAAATGCATGAAAATGTCATTTATCGTTATGGGTATGATTTAATTGAGTTTTAATTATTGAATTATGAATGATGGACAGGTTTTATCATTATTTTCCTTCAATCATGCTTCAAGCTTTTAAATCCAAATTGCCCATTTGATGGAAGTTCATGGAAGTTATGATTTATGATGAATACTCTATAATTTGAGTTTATTGATGATGGAAAAGCATGATATTCTAGTTACCCATATTTATGAGCATATTTTTAAGGTATTGAATATGATGAAGTAATGGGCAATGCCAACATGTTGAAGAATGATTTACGATTTATGAAATGAATTACATGGTTTATCAATTTATGATGTTGGCCGATGAAAAGGGCCTTGGTTCTTGGATAAGCATGTTTTAAAGGGGATCAATGATGATAAATGTTATATCTTAGCCAATGGATTTTAATGCATGATGTTATTGATTTATGTATGAGCCTATATGCTTCTTTTGGGAGCCGTGTCTAGCACTGAGCAGCCCGGCATTCAAAGGAATATGCCGATATCTCATAACCACGTGACACCGTGGGTTTCTAAATGATATGATGTATTGATAATGATCCCCTCGAATGTGATGTCACGCCTTATGCACGACCCTCGCCTTGCAAGCCAGGGTCGGCTCTGTCCACTTGAGCGAGATTATGGGGCATCATGAAAGGCTATACCATGATGGTGTCGGTTATGACGAGTTCTCCCATTGTTCTACATGTCTTATGCATTTTTATGTTTTTGTTATTGGCTCAAGTTATGTTTTGATAAAGTTTATTTACGATTATAATTATGAACTTTTTATGAATGATTTGAAAGCCTTAAGCCTTATGTTCTCTTATGAAGTTTATGATACAAGCATGATGCCCTTCTCTTATGTTACTTATGAGTTTTATTTTACTTTTAAATGTCTGTTTTACTTACCTTGCATACTCGGTACATTCTACGTACTGACCGCATACTTCCTATGTTGTATCATTTCATGATACAGGGTCCGATCTTAGGCTCATCCTCATCCTTTGTCCATCTCAACCTACGTTTTCAGCTTATTGGTGAGTCCTCATGTTCATAGGGCTGTTTGATTGACTTTCATGTTGTTTATGTTCAGTTTTGGTCGGTTAGTTGGGGATGTTGTCCGATCAACCTATTTATGTATTAGAGGTTTTCAGACAAGTATGTAGTGCTCCGCCATGTATACGCCCAGTATTTCTTGATGTTATGCTATAATTACGTTTTTGCTATGTTTTATGATTATCATTCCCCTTATTTGGATAAGATTAGTTGTATGCATGTGCCATGGGTCAACTTGGGGTCTCTCGGGGTCCCTTGTCCCGTGTCTGCGATCCGGGTGTACGATCAGGTCGTGACACACACACACCCATAACATATCTTTTAGTGTCTGAATTGTGCATTCTGCCTAACCGTCCATCTGAGGATGGAATGCTGTACTCAGATTAACCTGTGTCCCTAAGCCTTTCTGAAGATACTGCCAGAATCTATCTATAAATTGGGCTCTTCTGTCAGAAATAATAGATGCGGGTCCACCATGTAGTCGTACTATCTCTTTAATATACAACTCAACATAGTCTTCGATAGAGAAGGTAGTGCTGACTGGAAAGAAATGAGCGAACTTCATTAATTTGTCGATAATGACCCAAATAGAATCGAATCTGCACCTGGTACGGGGTAATCCTTTCACAAAGTCCATATTGATTGCTTCCCATTTCCACATAGGCACCACTATCTCCTGCGTTAATCCGCCGGGTTTCTAATGTTCGGCCTTTACCTGCTGGCAGTTAGGACATTTTGCTACAAATTCCGCTACACACTTTTTCATTCCAGGCCACCATTATATCTCATTTATGCCATGATACATCTTCGTTGAACCTGGATGAAGAGAGTAACGAGAATAATGTACCTCTGCAATGATCTGCTGGCGAAGTACTGCCACATCTGGAATGCAGAGGTGACCCCTAAATCTCAAGACCCCATCTTCTATCAATTCAAATGCCGTTAACTCGCCTTATTAAACCTTATCTCTGAGCTATACCAGGTTAGGGTCCTCATACTGCCTCTCTTTTACTTCCACAGCCAAGGATAATACTGCGGTATTTTGAATCACAGCTCCATTGTCCTCTAAGTCTACTATCCGACGGCTAAACTGGCTAACCAATGAAGTTCTCAAGCCATTTCTTACTGTTCTGGCCTCAAATGTGCCAAGATTCATATAGATCTGCGGCTAAGTGCATCTGCTATAATATTGGCCTTCCCTGGGTGATATAAAATGTTTACGTCGTAGTCTTTCAACAATTCTAACCACCAACGCTGTTGTAAGTTCAACTCTTTCTGTGTGAAGATGTACTGGAGGCTCTTGTGATCATTGAAAATATCAACATACACACCATATAAGTAATGCCTCCATATTTTCAAGGGGTGAACCACTGCAGCTAACTCCAGGTCATGGGTGGGATAGTTCTTTTCATACTTCTTGAGTTGCCTCGAAGCAAAAGCAATCACCTTACTGTGCTGCATCAGGATGCATCCTAACCCAACGCCTAAAGCGTCACAATATACATCATAACCCTCTGAACCTTCTGGCAAAGCTAACACTGGTGGCAACGTCAATCTGTTTTCAATTCCTGGAAAATCTGCTCACAGGCCTTGGTCCAATGAAATTTGGCTGCTTTCTGAGTCAATTTGGTCAAGGGCACTGACAGGGTAGAAAATCCTTCCACAAACCTTCCGTAATACTCAACTAATCCCAGGAAATTGCAAACTTCCGTTGGAGTTGTAGGTCTAGGCCATGTATTTACCACCTCAATTTTTTGTGTATCAACCTGAATACCAGCCTCTGTTACAATATGGCCCAGGAAAGCCACGGAATTCAGCTAGAACTCACATTAATTTTTTTTTGCCTATAAGTAGCGATCTCTAAGAATTTGAAGTACAGTTTGCAAGTGATCTTTATGTTCTGCTTTTGAATGAGAATACACCAGGATGTAATCAATGAATACTATCACAAACAGATCTAAATATGACCTGAAGATGCTATCATCAGATCCATGAATACTGCTGGGGCATTTGTCAATCCGAAGGACATGACTAGATATTCAAAATGACCATACCTGGTCCTAAAGGCTGTCTTTGGGATATCTTTCTCCTGAACCTGTACATGGTGATATCCTGACCTTAAGTCAATTTTGGAAAAATATTTCGCCCTTTGCAATAGGTCAAACAAATCATCTATCTTGGGAAGAGGGTATTTATTATTAATAGTAACCTTGTTCAATTGCCGATTGTCTATGCATATGCGGAGGGAGCCATCTTTCTTTCTTACAAAATAAAACTAGCGCACCCCACGGTGATGTACTTGTCCTGATAAATCCCTTATCTAACAGATCTTTCAACTATTCCTTCAATTCTCTCAATTCAGCTGGAGCCATTCGGTACGGAGGGATGTATATAGGCTGAGTACCTGGTAGCAAGTCGATAGAGAAATTGATGTCCCATTATGCGGCAATACCAGAAAGTTCATCTGGAAACTTATTAACCACTGGAATGGATTGAAGAGTCGGGGATTCTGCTTGTACATCCTGAACCCTGAAAATATGATATATAAAACCCTTTTCTATCAACTTTTTCGCCCGAAGATAGGATATGAACCTACCTTTTGGCGTAGATGCACTGCCCTTCAACTCTCGCACTACCTCCCTCGAAAGTGGAATCGGACTGTCTTGCTCCAACACTCTACATTAGCATAACATGGCGTTAGCCAATCCATACCCATAATTGCATTAAAATCGATCATTTCTAGCTCCACTGAAATATGCTAAAGTCTGGAGACCGACAACCTCTACTGTACAACCCTGGTAGATCTTTTTAGCAAAAATGGAGTCACCGATAAGCGTAGACACTGAAAGGGTCACTGGAGCAATTCTGGCATTATACCAAACTTCTAGGCCACTAATGGGGTAATATAGGACAAGGTGGAACCTGGGTCAAAAGATAAATTGAGTGAGAGAAAATGTCCATCATACCTGTCACTACATTTGGCAACGACTCTGACTCTTGTCGCCACGGTAAAGCATAAGTGCGATCCGGACCGCCACTTGAATTGGATGCCCCTGACCTGCCTCGGCCTCTGCCGGCTGGAGCTGAGGTCCTGTGCCCTTTTGAAGGTGCTGGGGCATATGACCTTATTGAGGATCTATCCTATTGATCTCGATCACCCTGACCTCTAGCTGGATAGTCCCTCATCATGTGACCTTCTTGTCCACAGGTGTAACAAGTGGTAGAACCATACCTGCACGCCCCAAAATGACGTTGACTGCATATAGCACAACGTGGCACAGTAGGCCTACTCTGATCTGACCTCCTCTGCTGCTGAGATACTGATGCCCGTGAGCACTCACTGGGTCTTGACTTCCCTCATTAGTCTAATCTACCACCCTGCTGCTGCTGAGAAGGCTGGGGTCTGGGATGGCCTACCTGATATTCGTGGCCTAGGTCCACCCTGCAATTTTGCCTGCATGTCACTGGCTGTCCCTATGACACTGCTCTTAATTTGTTCTTTCTATCTCCCACTGTCGTTGCCTGATCCCCTTAATATTCTGAGCGAAAGCTTGAATGCGGGTAATGTCCATGTCTTCCTGTAGAGTAGCTGTAACACAAGTTTCCATGTATTCTGGAAGCAGCCCCATAATAAACAGATGTACTCTGGAGGGCATAGTGTCTACAAAAGCTGGTGCATATCTGGCCAAGGAATCAAATCTCATAGCATATTCTCAGACACTCATCGAGCCCTACTCTAGGTGCAAAAATTGATCTACCCGGGCCTATCGAATTTCCCATGGAAAGTAGTAATCTAGGAAGGCCTCTAAGAAACTAGACCAAGTCATAGGGGGAGCGTCTCTGCCTTGGGAGCTCTCTCAGCTCTCGTACCATAACACTGCTATATCCCGTAGTCAAAATACCGCTAACTCAACCCACTATGCGGGCGTAGCATGCATCACCATGAATATACGCTGTAACAGGTCTAGGAAGTCCTGAGGGTCCTTTTCCCAGTCTGTCCCTGTAAACTTCGGGGGACTCAGGGCAAGGAAATCTCGGACCCTCGAACTCCCAGGTCCTCCTAAAGATTTAGCAACCATTTGTACCATAGGTTGGCGTTGAGCGACCATCATCTGCGCTAACATATAGATGGCGCTCCTAACATCCTGATCGGATGTTATAGGTATAGGAACTGCTGGAGGTGGTGCAGACATGTCCACTTCCCTAGAGGACTCTTGGCATGGTAGAGACTACTGAGGAGATAGGAATGAAGTCTCCCTAGTGCCCTTAGATCGGCCCTCTCCTGCCTCAGCAACTAGCTTCCGGCCGGTCGTAGTCTGTCGCATGTCTGACATTTCTCTGTAGATAAGTAGAATAAAGTAAGGTTAGGACCCAACCCTATTCAACATAGATCTACAAAACGACTGAAGAGGAAGGAAGGGTAACCACACTATTATGCCCTGTAGCCTCTTGCCTATGGAATGTGGTGCAAAACACACCCATAGACAAGACTCTACTAGACACGACTTGTAGACTCCCTAGGATACAACCTGCTCTGATACCAAGTTTGTCACGCCTTACCTTGGGAGGCATGACTGGCACCTAGTGCCATAATGGGATCTAAACTGACCTGACTAGGCATCTTATGCACTTCTGGTGCATGCCTACTCATCAAATTAGGAAAACAACGAGCTATATCTCAGCTGTAAACATAACTTCCAGCCGACAAGGCCACATAGCCACTTGTAAAAAGAAAACAGCTAACCAACAACATGCAGTAAAGGGGAACCTATGTAGGTAGACGAGACTACCATGCCGTCTAATTATATGATAATGAAAACAGGCAACCATAACTATACTACAGCCGACAAGGCTGCTAACTAGGCCCCATATGGCCATCACACAAAATAAAACATACATAGGCCCCACATGGCCAACAATAAAAATTAACACTGGAAATCTGTAGCCTGCAAGCCTCTAGGAGTGGAATAATGGTTAGGAAAGGGCCCCGACCTACCCATAAACTGTACAACAAAAGAACCTTCTAACTAACAACTTTGGGGCAAAAAGGGATGATTAGAATGCTGACTGGGGAGGTCCTGAACTGCGTCTAACCATACCTATAGGCAAGTAATGCAGCTCCCCAAAGATGGGCGTAAATACAGTATATACCGAATATGTAAGGTAGTAAATGAAAATGACTGAATGATACTGGTAATGAAACTAAAAGCAATTCAATAGGAGGGATAGAGATACAATCTGAATATCTTTAAAACCTGCTGTATAACTAACAATAAGTAATGCAAACAAGAACCTTACCTATCCCCCATAATCTCGGAAGGTACAACCAGCACAGAATAACCCGCTTGGGGCCCCCATAAGCCCTGACGAGCACACTCTAATCTATATACCCCATAACAAGGTCAAAATAAGCCAATAGGTAACTATAGACAACCTGCCTGTCTCCTGGGTATGCAACTGAGCCAACTCGACTTCTGTAGCTGTGTTTGAGTTCGGTGGACTCCTGTAACTGCACCTTGGGCTCCAGGCTCGACGAGGGTCAGTGATGCCGATACGATAACAAAATAATAGTCCATCCTTGGAATGGAATGCAATATGGCCCTTGGGCCTCTGTGTATTCCCTTAGGACAACATCTAGATCCTTGGAGCGATCTATATAGCCCCGTGGGCAACGACATAGCTAGTAACCCTAGGGTTGGACAACAGAAGGCTACATAGGGTAGGGTAAGTCCCAATCTAATAGAAAACGCTAATCTCCAACTAATAACAACAACTAACCACAATAATCATGCTATTGGCTTTCTTACAAGAATCTAGGTTGTATTACAATATGATAGGAATAACTTGCCGAAGGAATTCGCCTTAACATACCTCGGATGCTTATTTTTGATTAACTGGTGAGTTTCAACTTGCATTCGCTAGTTCTTTCCAATTGAACCTTTATGCTGAGAGAATAGGACTAATTTCAATACTAAATCCGACAAATAATGATAACTTTCGATAATAATATTAACTATAATTCAGCTTCAAATAACTCGGCCAAAAACCTATAATTTCCCGAGAGTTCAGAAGGAAGAAACGCTTACCTAATGCCTATGGCCGTTTAGGATTCAATCCGGAGTAATTCTGACAACTTTTACTTGGTGGAGTTCCGGTATGCCGAGAAAATTTTTGAGAAATAACTCCGTACTAATGTTCCCGTAGGCCCAGAACTCATTTCTCGAAGTTAATTTTCGACTGGACGGCGTTTGGTAGTGTAATTGGATGAAAAATTAATGAAACTTGCGTGCTCTTCCTATTCCCAGTCGTGGTTTTCACTTTGTAAATGATTTAAATTGAATGAGGGCTTATATATATATCCTTGGGAAATGACATGGAGTGGAACCCTGCGCTGCCCAACGCGCCAACCCTCCTGCTGCGTTGCGGCCCTTAATGCGCTGGCCTGCCTAGCGCATCGCACTGCCTAGCGCGTGGGCAGGCTGGAGTGTTGTGCTGGCCCCTCGCGGCCTGGCCTCGATCGACCCTGCTTCCGAGGATTTTCCTGCATGCGTCAAGATTCTATCACTTGTCACAAATCCACGCGTATGCTTACTAACCATTATTATTTTACGGGGTGTATCAATATGATTTTTATTTTTAAAATTATGGGTAACTATGTTCAGTTATGATAACCAGCTTATGATTATGTATATCTCAGATACAAATTTTTGCATGCAGTCCTTACTCTCATGATCTTTTGATTTATATGCATGATTTCAACTGACGTTTTGTTGAGCATGTTTTACTTACCTTACATACTCAGTACTTTTCAAGTACTGACCGCATAGTCTATGTTATATCATCTCATGATATAGGTTCAGGTTATGTAGATCAGTCTCGCCGATAGTTTACTCCCATCTCGGTCCAGTCTAGCCCCAGCTTTGTGTGAGTCCTCATTTCTCTAAGGAAAGTTACTAGTTATTATAATACCCCGAAAGTCCCTAAGATCAGACTCGAGGGTTAAAGTAGAGAAAGTAGGAGAATATGCACCAGGTCACAAAATGACTCATCAGGTGGCCCATTAAGTCACTTAAAGGTTCGTTAAGTGACCCGTTAAGTGGTGCTGTGCTAGGAAGTTGCAGTGGCAACGGGTCAAGGAACAACCCCTCATAACTCCCAATGAGTCGTTGAGTCCCTCATTGGGTGGTCCAAAGTTGGAATTAAGGGATTCTTTCAGAGGGAATTAATGGGTGGAGGGACGAGTCATGGTGTCACTTCACGACTCATCAGGTTTACTGTTAGTTGGACAAGGTTGGAAGAAAATTGGAATTTCTAGTGCTGATAACGAGAGGACATAACGAGTCACCATTTCAGGTGATGACTCGTCCTGTCTGACCGTTGCTTTATGATTAGAGATTCTGAGAAGGAGGCTGGCAGTGGCAACGAGTAAGAACCACGAGTCGTCCAGTGACCTAATGACTCGTTTGGGTCGCTCGTGGTGACTGACATTGGGTTATTTTTTGTCGAATCAGTAAGGGTATTTTCATAAATCCGAAGCTCCTAATCCATAAACTACGTCATTTTAAGCTCTGAAAGAAGTGTATTAGGGGAGTTTAACCTATTCTAATTCATTCAACTCCCATGCATGCAAAGTTTAGAAGTTCCTTTTTGAAGATCAAGCTTGAACCCTATCAATTCTTCCCCAATTCTCTTGGGCTTTCAAAGTCAAGTTAAAATTCAACTTACCCAGGTATGAAGGGCTATGAATGGGAGTTTCGTTTCACTCTCATGCCCAAATTTCTCCTCAAGCTCTTGATTTAAGTCTTAATTCAAGTTTATAATCTTATGGGGTTTTAACCCAATTTATGAAATTCTCTATGATTTGTTTACTGGCCAATTTCCTTCATATTCCAAATCATGTTTTAAGATTCTGGACAGATTTTATGTACAAATTGATTATAAATTCATGATTTTCAAGTTTTAGAAAACTATGCCCAATTATGCAAGTTTATGAAAATTCAAGTTTACGATTCATGATTTGAAGCATGATGAGATACCTAGCATGATTGAATGTTTGTAAATTAACCATGTATAGTCCATGATTTTGACTTATGAAGTCTATTTCAAGTATGCATGATTTTATGATTTGGGCAAGCCCACACTTGTTAAGTATGTTTTCATGATTTAGCCAAGGCTAATGAGATCATATTATCATATGTTTTGGAGTCAAGACTCCCCATGTTTAGATTTCAGACTATGCATGTGATTATAATTTCAATTTCATTAAAAAATAATGGGAGAACTATGCATGGTTTTGGGAGTAGTGTCTAGCATTGACTAAACTTGGGGTTCCAAGGTTCCTTGATCGCAGAACTACGTGCTAACATAGGTATATTTATATTTGGGACCTCTTAAGAGAGTTTTCCCTTGCCCCAAGGGGACTTCAACTTGATATCAATATCATGATAGCGTCTTTAGCCCTGACAAGGTTTTGGACAGCTCTACCTACTTGAGTGTGATAGTTGGGGAATCACATAAGCTTTATCGTGATGGTGTTGGTTATGATGAGTCTCCCAGTGTTTCTCATGATTTCAGTTATTCATGTTCATTACTTATGATATTATGTTTTACAGCATTTGACCTAATGATCAGTTTACGAGCTTTTACTTATGATTTCAGCCATGACTAGTCATATGATTTCTATTTTAGCTTTGGGTCACTCTATTCAGATATGATATTAAGCTTATGAATATACATGTTTTAGATTCAAATTTCAGCATGCAATCCTTACTCTCACGATCTTATGACTTATGATTATATGCATGATTTTTTGTTACAGTTACCCAACATGTTTTACTTATCTTACATACTTAGTACATTCCAAGTACTGATTGCATACTCTATGCGTATCATTTCATGATACAGGTTTGAACGATCATATTCAGTTCTGCTGTTAGTCCAGCTTCCCACAGCTTAGTCTATTTTCCCATCATTGGTGAGTCCTCATTTTCCAAGAACCTTTCATTTACTATTGAGTTATGATATATTCAGCTTCAAACTTTAGCAAGCTAGTTGGGGATGTTGTCCCACCAGCTCATCAGACAGTAGTAGAGGCTTATCAGACATTACATAAATTATCAGCTTTGTCAAGTGTTTACTCGGTTTATGATTGCTATGTTATTCAAACTTTCGCTTATTCATATTTCAGTTATAAAATTCAACTTGATGTATGTTCTTTAGTTGTTATTCTCATGCCATTCGTCGACATGGAGCCATTCATGGTTCTAGATCCCGTGTCACAATCTGGGTTCCCAGCTCGGGTCGTGACAAACTTGGTATCAGAGCAAAGGTTTAGAGTCTCCTAGGATGTCTGAAAGACACATTGAGTAGAGTATTTTCCTTGGGCGTGAAGTGTGCCACACTTATGGGGAGAGACTACAAGATGTTTTAGGAAATTTCCCTTCTTTCATGATCTATGTTATGCGATGAAGTATCTCTCTATCCTTCTAAATCATGCTATACGTGATTGCAGAGATAGCCTCCATGTTGAGGAAATGGAAGAAGGAATGACAATGGAAATGGACATAACAATGGCAATGGAACGGGCATCAGTAAGCCCCACCAGCACCAACCGATCCTATACCCGAGCAGGTCATTCATGCTGAGTTTAGAGAGACATTTCAGATGTTGGCACAAGCTATGGCCGATTAGGTCAATTAGCAGGAGGTAGCTCATGTCCCTTAGAATAGGAACACAGTGGCACCTAGAGTTTGAGACTTTCTTAGGATGAATCCACCTGAGTTTCTATAGTTAAAAGTGGATGAGGACCCGCATGAGTTTATCGAGGAGGTGCAGAAGATCACCCAGATCATAGGGGTGAATGGAGAGGAGAGTGCGGATTTAGCCTCCTATTAGCTGAATGGGGTTTCTTTCATATGGTACCTCTAGTGGAAGGATGGTAGGGAAGTGGGAGCAGTTCCTGTGAGTTAGGATAAGTTCGTGACTACCTTCTTGGATAGGTTCTTCCCTAGAGAGTTGAGGGAGGAAAAGGCGGAAGAATTTGTCAAGTTGAAGCAGAACCACATGATTGTTCAAGAGTATGCCATGGAGTTTATCCGGCTATCCAAATATGTGTCGGGGATGGTTATAGATAAGAAGGGATCGTATGAGTAGGTTTGTGAATGGAGTATCAAACTCATTGGTCAAGGAGTGTAGGACCGCTATGCTGAGCAGCAATATTGACTTCTTACAATTTTTTATATACGCCCAACAGATAGAGGCAGATCAGATGAAGGAGAAGAAGAGAGAGGCCAAGATGGCTAGGACAGGAAGTTACGGACAGTTCCAGCGGAGGTCCAGTGAAGGACACCGTCAGCAGTCCCACTAGAGGTAATCAACTCCAGAACCATCATCAGTCAATGTTCCATCTAGACCGAGGCATGATTAGAAGGGTAGGACATCGGGCTCCAGAGGTCAGGGGAGCAGTTCAGGAGAGCCAAGCATTTTGGTTTGCGACAAGTATGGCAGTAGGCCCCTCGGAGAGTGCCTAGAAGGTTCAGGTGCATGTTTTTGAGAGTGGGAAGCTCGAACATCTACTTAGAGACTACACTTCAGCCAGATAGGGCCCTAGTAGAGGCCATGACCCAACAAATCCACCAACACGCTCAGCTTATAAGGTACATCCACGTGCAAGTGGTGGTTAGCGTCAAAATAGATTTTATGCCCTCTCATCTCTTCAGGAGCAGAAGGTCTCTCCAAATGCAGTCACTGGTATGTAACGTGTATTCCATCTTGATGTTTATGCATTGTTAGATCTAGGGACTACCTTTCCTTTTGTGACTCCTTATGTTGCTATTAATTTCAGAGTCAGTCCTAAAATCCTATCAAAACCCTTCTCAATCTCAACTCCAGTCGGTGACTCAGTTTAGCTCGACGGGTGTACAAAAATTACCCTGTTACAGTCCTTTAAAAAGTCACCTTAGCCGATCTAGTAGAGTTAGACATGATCGATTTTGATGTTATCTTCGGTATGGATTGGTTGCATACATGTTATGCCTCAGTAAATTCTAGAACCTGAACGGTAGAGTTTCGATTTTCTAGTGAGCTAGTCCTAGAGTGGAAGGGTAGTTCAGCTGTTCCTGTAGGTCGCTTTGTTTCCTATCTCAAGGCGAGGAAGATGATTTCTAAAGGATGTATATACCATCTAATACAGGTTAAGGATGCGACGTCCAAGACCCCGACTCTTAAGTCAGATCCTATAGTGTGCATAGTATCCGAAGGTGTTTTGAGATGATCTACAAGGAGTCCCTCCTGAGCGGAAGATTGACTTTGGTATCAAAATTCTCCCTGATACGCAACCTATGTATATTCCTCCTTATAAAATGGCTCCAGTCGAGCTAAAGCAGTTGAAAGAGTAGTTGAAAGATCTTCAAGATAAGGGTTTCATCAGGCTTAGTAAATCCCCGTGGGGTGCACCTGTCCTCTTTGTTCGAAAGAAGGATGGGTCTCTTAGAATGTGCATTAATTATCAGCAGTTGAACAAGGTAACAATCAAGAATAAATATCCCTCCTCAGAATTGATGAATTGTTTGACCATCTTCAGGGTGCTAAGTGCTTCTCAAAAATAGACCTTAGATTCGGATATCATCAGCTCAAAGTTAGAGAGAGTGACATCCCCAAGATAGCTTTCAAGATTCGGCATGGTCACTATGAGTTCGTAGTTATGTATTTTGGACTAATGAATGCTCCTGCAGCTTTTATGGATCGGATGAACAGTGTGTTCAAGCCGTATTTGGATATGTTTATGATTGTCTTCATAGATGATATTCTTATATACTCTCGGAGCAAGGAGGAGCATGCCGCTCAATTGAGGATTGTGCTACAGACTCTCAAGGATTGCCAACTATTTGCTAAATTCAGTAAGTGTGAGTTTTGGCTGGGCTCAGTAGCATTTTTGGGTCATGTGGTGTCAAGCGAGGGTGTGCAGACGGACTCTCAAAAGGTAGAGGCGGTGAAGAATTGGCCTAGACCAGTTACCTTCGAATATCAGGAGCTTTTTGGGATTAGCTGGCTATTATAGGAGGTTTGCTGAAGGATTTTCATCCATTGCAGTACCATTGACTAAGTTGACGTAGAAAAGATATTAAATTTCAATGGTCGGATACCTGTGAGAAGAGTTTTCAATAGCTAAAGACTCGACTTACTTCATCCCTAGTATTTACTCTACCCGAGGGCACATATGGATTCATTGTGTATTATGATGCTTCGAGGGTTGGTCTTGGTTGTGTATTGATGCAGCATGGTAAGGTCATTGCATATGCCTCTAGGCAGCTTAAGACTCACGAGAAGAACAACCCGACGCATGACCTAGAGTTGGCAGCGGTGGTGTTTGCATTGAAGATTTGGAAACACTACTTGTATGGGTGCAGATGTGTTCACAAACCACAAGAGCCTTCACAATGTGTTCACTTAAAAGGACCTGAATTTATGACAAAGAAGGTGGTTAGAGCTTCTCAAGGACTATGGCATGAGTGTCCTTTACCATCCGGGCGAGGCCAATTAGTGGCGGATTCCCTTAACAGACGTTCCATGGAGAGTGTTTCTCATATGGAGGATGGGAGGATGGAGTTAGCAAAGGATGTCCATAGGCTTGGTCGTTTAGGGGTTCACCTTGTTGACTCGGCAGATGGTGGAGTCATTATGCAGAATGGTTCAGAATCTTCTTTGGTGACTAAGGTCAAGGCTAGGTAAGATGAGGATCCTATCTTAGTAAAGTTAGAGGAAGCTATCCAAAATCAGCAGGTGGAGGTCTTCTCCCAAGGGGGAGATGGTGTACTTCGTTATCAGGGTCATTTATGTGTTTCGGGTGTTGATGACTTGAGAGAGAGGATGTTGGGTGAGGCACATGGCTCTAGTTAATATATCCACCCAGGTTCCACCAAGATGTACCGTGATCTACATGAGGTCTATTATTGGAATGGCATGAAGAAGGACACAACGGAGTTTGTGGCTAAGTGTCTAAATTGTTAACAAGTGAAAGTTGTGCATCAGTGACCTGGAGGTATGCTACAAAACAATAATATCCCTACTTGAAAGTGTGAGGATATCAATATGGACTTTATTAAGGTTTTCTTCGTACTTGCTGACAGTATGACTCTATTTGGGTGGTTGTAGATAGGTTGACCAAAGCAACACATTTTCTATAGATCAGAACTACCAATTCAGCTAAGGATTATGCGAGATCGTACATTAGGAGTTAGTTTAGTTGCACAGAGTTCCCTTGTCCATCATATCAGATAGAAGTACTCAGTGTATCTCATAGTTTTGGAGATTGTTTCATAAGGGACTTGGTACTCAGGTCAAGCTTAGCACAACTTTTCACCCGCAGACAGATGGTCAGGCCGAGCAGAATCAGACTCTTGAGGATATGTTGAGAGCGTGTGTGATTGATTTCAAGGTTAGTTAGGATGATCATTTTCCTCTCATCGAGTTTGTTTACGATAAAAATTACCACTCCAACATTCAGATTGCTCCATTTGAGGATCTCTATGGGTGGAGGTGTAGATCACTTATTGGTTGGTTCGGGGTAGGTGAGGCTATATTGGTAGGGCCAGATTCAGTTTATAAGTCCATGGAGAAAGTTCAACTTATTAGGGAAAGGTTGAAAATAGCTCAAAATTTTCAGAAATCATATACGGATGTTAGGTGGAGAGAGCTTGAGTTTGAGGTTGATGATTGGGTATTTCTGAAGGTGTCTCTCGTGAAGGAGTGATGAGGTTCAGGAAAAAAGGAAATCTTAGTCCCCGATATATTGGTCCTTGTAGAATTCTAAGGCGAGTTGGAAATGTGGCATATGAGTTGGAGTTATTAGCAGAGTTAGCTTCGGTACATCCAATTTTCCATGTGACTCTATTAAAGAAGTGCATTGGTGACCCAACCTTGGTTGTTCCATTAGACAGAATAGGTTTGAAGGATAGCCTTACCTATGAGGAGTTTCCGGTTGAGATCCTTGATTGACAAGTTTGGAAGTTGAAAAACAAGGAAGTAGCTTCAATGAAGTTTTGTGGAGTTATCAGCTAGTTGAGGGAGCTATGTGGGAAGCTGATGCGGATATGATGGCTAAATACCTGCATCTTATCCCTTCCAGCTAAGTTCCAGCATGAGGTATCAGTTTCCTCCTTACTACTCTATCCTGCTTCATGTCAAGTTCATGTCTCTCAGTTCTTTTCATGTTTTAGCATGTATGTATGTATCATGAATTTAGTTCAGTCATGTGTATCAGTTCGGAGTCAGTCACTCCATCAGGTTTTAGCTTCAGTGTTCAGTTTTGGGATTGTAGTTCTTTCCCTAGCCCTCTAGTATGCTTAGTTTACATTAGAGGATGAATGTTCCCAAGGGGGAGTTATTGTAATATTCCGGAAGTCCCTAAGATTAGACCCGGGGGTTGAATCAGAGAAAGCAGGAGAATCTGCTCCAGGTCACAGAACAACTTACCAGGTGACCCGTTAAGTCACTTGACGGATCGTTAGGTGACTCGTTAAGTGGTGCTGTGTTGAGAAGTCTCCGTGGCAATGGGTCGAGGAATGAGTCGTCATGAAACCCAACGAGTCGTTGAGTCCCTCATTGGGTGGTGCAGAGTTGGAATTAAGGGACCCTTTCCGAGGGACTTAATGGGTGGAGGGACGATTCATTGAGTCACTTCACGACTCGTCAGGTGGACTGTTGGTTGGACAAGGCTGGAAGAAAATTTAAATTTCCAGTGGTTATGAAGGGTGGAAATAATGAGTCGTTGTTTTAGGTGACGAATCGTCCTGTTTGGAAATTTCTTAAAGATTAGATATTTGAGAAGGAGGCTGACAGTGGCAACAAGTGAGAACCATGATTCATCTAGTGACCTAACGTCTCATTGGGTCTCTCGTGGTGACTGACAGTGGGTTATTTTCTATCGAATCAGTAAGGGAATTTTTGTAATTTCTAAGCTCCTAAGCCCTAAACTACACCATTTAAAGCTCTAAAAGAAGTGTATTAAGGGAGTTTAACCTATTCTAATTCATTCAACTTCCATGCATGCAAAGTTTAGAATTTTGCTTTTTAAGATCAAGCTTGAACCCTATCAATTCTTCCCCATTTCTCTTGGGCTTTCAAAGTCAAGTTGAAACTCAGCTTACCCGGGTATGTAGGGCTACAAATGGGAGTTTCCTTTCACTCTCATGCCCAAATTTCTCCTCAAATTCATGACTTCAAGTATTAATTCAAGTTTATGATCTTATGGGATTTTAACCTAATTTTATGAAATTCACTATGATTTGCTTATGGGTCAATTCCCTTTGTGTTCCAAATCATGTTTTAATATTCATGGACACATTTTATGTAAAAATTTATTATGAATTCATGATTTTAAGTTTTAGAAAATTATGCCCAATTATGCAAGTTTATGAAAAATCAAGTTTTCAAATATGATGAGATATCTAGAACGATTGAATGTTTATAAATTACCCATGTATGAATCCATGAGTTTGCCTTATGAAGTCTATTTCAATTATGTATGATTTTAAGATTTAGGTAAGCCCACATATGTTAAGGATGCTTACATGATTTATCCATGGCTAATGAGTAGCTTATCATATGTTTTGGAGTCAAGAATCCCACTACAGTTTATGATATGTTTTGGAGTCAAGACTCCCCATGTTCAGATTTTAGACTATGCATGTGATTATAATTTCAGCTTCATTGAAAAATGATGGGAGACCTTTGCATATTTTTGGAAGTAGTGTCTAGAACCGAGTAGGATTGGGGTTTCAAGGTTCCCCAGTCTCAGAACTATGCACCAACGTAGGTATATATTGGGTATTTCAGATTCAGATTTCAGCATGTTGTCCTTGCTCTCATGATCTTATGATTATATGCATGACTTTGTGTTACAATTACCCAACATGTTTTACTTACCTTGCATACTCAGTACATTTCAAGTACTGACTGCATACTCTATGCTGTATCATTTCATCAAACAAGTCTGAACGATCAGATTCAATTCTGTCGTTAGTCCAGCTTCCCATAGCTTAGTCTAGTTTCCCATCATTTGTGAGTCCTCATCTTCTGAGGACCTTCAATTTAGTATTGAGTTATGATATATTCAGTTTCAGACTTTAACGATCTAGTTGGGGATGTTGTCCCATCAGCTCGTCAGACAGTAGTAGAGGCTTATGAGACATTATATAGATTTTCAGCTTTGTTGAGTGTTGACTTTGTGTATGATTGCTATGTTATTTATACTTATGCTTATTCATGTTTCAATTATCAAATTTTTCTTGATGTATTCTCTTTAGATGTTATGTTCATTCCATGGATTGACTTGGAGTCATTCGTAGTTTTAGGTTCCATGTCTCAATCTGGGGTCCCAGCTCGGGTTGTTACAATTATGTTTTGTGTGTTATTTCAATTTTCAGACTCTATCAAGCTAGTTGGGGGTGTTGTCCCATCAGTTTATCAGATGTTTCGAGGCTTCTCAAAAATTATGTAGGTGATTCAGCTTGTCAAGTGTTGACTTCAGGTATGTCCTTTGTTATATTTCAGACTTCCACTTAGTCATGTTGCCTTTAATTTCTGCTTTAGTTATGCTATTGAATTGCTATGATGTGTCATGGGTTAACGCGGAGCCATTCGTGGTTCTGTGTCTCGTGTCTCAGTTCGGGCCTTGATAACGTACAAACTACACTCTTCTTTGCAAGAAAGCATACACGATCGTCGTAGCAAAACAAATAACCTGACAGGTGTCGGGGTCGAATCCCACAAGGAATTGAGTCGATAATACAAAGTTATAAACTAACTCAACCTAGCACGTATTGTTGTTTAACATTTGAAAAGTAAAATTAGGGGAAAAAGGAAAATAGCATCAAATTCTAAATTGAAACTACATTTCGCAAGTCTGGATCCATGTTTAGCCGGTTAAAACATGTCTTTAGAAGCTCTTTTTGAGTTCAAAACCTCCATTATCTTTGCTTCCTTCAAATGCCTGCATAGAGAAGAAAAAGGGCATAAAATATTCCTAAATGAGTTGAAAACCAAGCAAAAGATCATGCTTGAAAGCTGAATGAGTTGGTAAATTATAAATTCATCAGGCCTATGCTGGGGTCGTGACACATAGCCTCACCTACCTCAAACCATCCAATAGGTGATCTACACCTCTGCCCATAAAGAGTCTTAAACGAAGCCATCTAAATGTTTGAGTAATAACTGTTATTGTAGACAAACTCAATAAGAGTCAAGTGATCATCCCAACTACCCTTGAAATCAATCACACACACTCTCAACATGCCCTCAAGAGTCTGAATGGTCTACTCGACTTGACCATCTGTCTACGGGTGGAAAGCGGTGCTAAGCTTCACTTGTGTGCTAAGTCCCTTCTGAAATGATCTCCAAAACTGAGAGGTGAACTGAGTACCCCTATCCGAAATGATGGACAAAGGAACTCCATGCAATTGAACCAACTCCCCAATGTACAATCTAGCATAATCCTCGGCTGAACCTGTAATTTTAACAGGTAAGAAATGTGCTGACTTGGTCAATTTGTCCACAATCACCCATTTAGAGTCATACTATCGGCGTGTACGAGGCCACCTTGAAATGAAGTCCATATTGATATTTTACCACTTCCAAGTAAGAATGCTAATGTCCTGAAGCATACCTCCATGTCTCTGATGCTCGACCTACACCTACAGGCAATTCAAACACTTAGCCACAAATTCCGCTATGTCCTTCTTCATGCCATTCCACCAACAGACTTTTCGTAAGTCACGGTACATCTTGGTGGAACCTTGATGGATAGAGTACCGAGAGCCATAAGCATCATTCAACATTCTCTCTCTCAAGTCATCCACTGCCAGTACATACAATGGGCCTCGATATCGAAGTACACCATCTCCCTTTTTGGAGAAAACCTCTACTTTCTGATTCCGAATAGCTTCCTTTAACTTTACTAAGATAGGATTCTCATCTTGCCTTCCTTTAACCTCCGTCACCAATGAAGATTCTGACCCATTTTGAACAATGACACCACTATCCGTTGCATCTATAAGGTGAACTCCTAAACGAGCGAGCCTATGGATATCCTTCACGAACTCCTTTCTCCCATTCTCGACATGGGACACACTCTTCATGGAAAGCCTACTAAGACCATCCACCACCACATTTTCTTTGTCCGGATGATAAAGGACACTCATGTTATAATCCTTGAAAAGCTCTAGCCATCTCCTTTGTCGCAAATTTAGGTCCTTCTAAGTAAACATGTACTGAAGGCTCTTGTGTCTGTGAACACATCCACATGCACCCCATACAAATAGTGCCTCCAAATCTTCAAGGCAAATACCACACCTGCCAACTCTAGGTCATGTGTCGGATAATTCTTCTCATAAGTCTTAAGCTGTCTAGAGGCATACACAATGACCTTATCATGCTGTATCAAAACATAACCAAGACCAACCTTAAAGGCATCACAATACACAACAAAACCATCAGTGCCCTTTGGCATGGTCAATACTGGGGATGAAGTGAGTCAAGTCTTTAACTCCTGAAAACTCTTCTCACAAGCACCAGACCATTGAAATATGACCTTTTTCTAGGTTAATTTAGCCAACGGTGCTGTAATGGATGAAAATCCATATAAAAACCTCCTATTGTAGCTAGCTAAACCAAAAAGCTCCTAATATCCATAGGACAGGTCTAGACCAATTCTTCACCACCTCTATCTATTAAGATTCCACCTGTACACCCTCACTAGACACCACATGGCCCAAGAATGCTATTTAGTTTAGCCAAAACTCACACTNTGGTGATCCTTGAGAGTCTGCAACACAATCCTCAAATGAGCGGCATGCTCCCCCTCGCTCCCAGAGTATATGAGAATATCATCTATGAAGAAAATCAAGAACATATCCAAATGCTACTTGAACAGCTTTTGCATTAAGTCCATAAAAGCTGCAAGAGCATTCATTAGTCCAAAAGACATAACTACGAACTTGTAGTGACCATACCAAATCTTGAAGGCTGTCTTTGGAATGTCACTCTCCCTAACTCTAAGTTGATGATAGCCAGATCTGAGGTCTATCTTTGAAATGAGCTTAGCACCCTGAAGCTGGTCAAATAGGTCATCAATCCTGGGGAACATACTTATTCTTGATTTTGACCTTATTCAACTGTCGATAATCAATGCACATCCTAAGAGAACCATCCTTTTTCCAAACAAAGAGAACTGAGCACCCGATGAGGACTCACTAGGCTTGATGAAACCCTTATCTAAGAGATCCTTCAAGTTCTCTTTCAACTCCTTTAGCTCGGCTGGAGCCATTATGTATGGAGGAATGGATATGGGCTGCGTATCAGGGAGAAGATCAATACCAAAGTCAATCTTCCGCTTGGTAGGGACTCCTGGTGGATCATCTGGGAACACCTCCGGATACTCACATACAACATGAATTATCTAAAGAGTTGGGGTATTGCATGTGGAATCCTTAACCCTAACTAAATGGTATACACAACCCTTGGAGATTATCTTTCTGGCCTTAAGGTAGGAAACAACGATCGACATGCACAACTTAACTACCTTCCCACTCTACGACTGGTTTACCTAGAAACCGAAACCCTACTGCACAGGTTCTACAATTGACCGAGGCATAACTAGCATGTTACTAATCCATATCAAAGATAACATCAAAGTTGGTCATATCTAACTCGACTAAGTCAGTTGAGGTGACTTTTTGAAGAATCATGATAGGGAAATTTCTATATACCTATTGAGCTAAAACTGACTCAAGTATCGGAGTAGAGACTGAGAAGGGTTCTGACAGGATTTTGGGACTGACACCAAAACTAACAACAACATAAGGAGTCATGAAAGATAATGTAGCCCCTTGATATAATAATGCATACACATCAAGATGGAGTACTCGTAACATACCAATGACCAAATCGGGTGAGCACTACTACACCTTATGAGATGAGAGTGCGTAGAACATATTCTGGGGCTGTCTGCCACCCACACTAGAAGAGGTTCCCTGCTGAGGTAGGCGAGCAACTAAAGTGATGGATGGGGCACGACCTTAACTGTCACCCTTCCTAGCTAAAGGAAAATCACAATGCATGTTTCCGGGATTCCCACACTCGAAGGAAACATTAGAGCCAACCAGACACTCCTTTGGGTGGTTCTTACCATATTTCTTGTAGACTGGGAAAGTGCTCCTCTTGCCCCTAGAACTTGACATGATGCTCCTCTAATCACCTTGAGGTATGGATGGAATACTAGTTGATGATGGAACTGGGGCTGATGATCTCTGGTGGGACAGAGGGCGATGTCCACCACCCGATCTCTGTTGGAAATGCCCATAGCTCCCTGTCCTAGCTCTCTTGTCCTCTATCTCCTTATCCTTCATCCGATCTGCCTCTATTCGCTGGTTATATATTATCACTCGGGAGATATATATATCATTAATTAGCGTGGTGTTCCCACACTCCTTGATCAATCAATCTGCTACCCCATTCACGAACATGCTCATATAAGCCGTTGGATCAGCAACAATCTCTGTGCCATACTTGGACAACTGGATGAACTTCATGGCATACTCCTAAACAATCATATCATTCTGCTTTAACGGACTCGGTTTCCTTTGCTTCCCTCAACTCTCGGGGGAAGAACCTATTCAAGAAAGTCGTAACAAACTCTTCCCAACCAACAGGGACTACACCAACTCCCTTTCTCTCCTTCTACTATCGGAACCATATATGAGCGACCCTCTTGAGCTGACCAAGTTTGCACTGTCCTCTATGGAAAACTCTTGTAGGCCCTCATCCACCTTCAACCTATGAAACTCAGGTGGATTCGTCCTGATAAAGTCTGGCACCCTAGCTATTGTTGCATTTCCATTCTAGTTTATATGAGCCACAACCTACTAATTGACCTGGGCAGTCATGGCCTGTGCTAACATCTAAAATGCCGCCTGAACTTGGCATGAGTAACTTGCTCCGGTAAAGGATCAACTGGAGCTAGTGAGGCTGGCTGATGCTTGTCTCCATTGCTATTGCCATGGACATTTCTGTTGCTATTTCTTCTTCCATTAACTTGGAAGGGACGCATATTTATTCAAATGCATATGACACGAGTTAGAGGGATAAAGAGATATACTTTAAGGCACGATATAGATCATAAAACAAGGGAAATTTCCTAAAACTCCTCGTAGCCTCTTCCCCATAATTGTGGCGCACTTCACTCCAATAGAAAAGACTCTACTTAATGCAACTTTCAAAAAACCTGGGACACACCTAAACCTTGGTTCTTATACCAAGTTTATCACGACCCTAGTTGGGACCCCAGACTGAGACACGAGAACTTGAACCATGAATGGCTCCATACTAACTCATGTCACATACATAACATAAATAAGAGCGTTACTAAGCAAAAATAAAGCATGAACATGATATAAGCGGAAGTTTGCATAGCATAACAACATAAATGTAAACACGAACTAACATCAGTGAACCATCTATACGTAGCTGTCTGAAAGCCTCTAAACATCTGATGAGCTAATGGGACAACCCCCCAAACTATCTTGCTAAATCTAAAACTAAAATCCATGAAAAAATAGGCATAATCAAAACTGATTTCCTCGGATCATGAGGACTTACCAAGATTGGGATAAAGCTGGACTAATCAGGAGTAAGCTAATGACGGGACTGAGATAGATCATCCGAACCTATATCATGAGACAATATAGCATAAAGTATGCGGTCAGTACTTTGAGTGTACTAAGTATGTAGAGAAAGTAAAACATGCTAGTAAAATGATAATCTGAATTCATGAATATAAGTCAAAATAGAACATGAGAGAAAGCGACATGCTAAAAAGCCATATCCTTAAAGTAATCATAATCATGAGATATTCATCATATGTTCAACATAATGACCCAAGGTTTAGAAATAGGAATCATGTAATATACGATACTTGAAATCCTATGTGAAAACTCATAAATTGGTAAATGGGTCATATATGCTATAAAATGTAATATCATAAGACTTGAACATTAGTAAATGAAAACATGACGAACAATGGGAGGATTCATCATAACTTACACCGTCATGATAGAGCTTACATGATGCCCCAACTATCTAGCTCAAGTGAGCAGAACCATCCCAAGCTTGCCAAAGTAAGGAATGATTAAGGTGTGATATCACTTGTGAATTCTCGTAGGGTTTGAACATGAATATATACCTACAATGGCACATAGTTTTGAGACTCGGGGTTCGTCTAAACCCCTAGCCTACTCAGTGCTAGGCACTACTCCCAAAAACATGCACATGGCTCATAATCATTATTGTGAAAATATACTTGAACTTTCATGGGCTAAATTAAAATCGTGAAATCATAATCATACTTGACATATGTGAACTAGCCATGGAGATAGGGACACAATTGGCCATGATACATAAACTTGACTTTCAATGAAATCCATACATACTTGAATAAGGATTTATTATTTTGAAATCATGGAATCATAAGTTTAAGAACTCAAAAATATTCATGCATATTTGATAATTCATCATACTTGAAATCATGGGCTTATAGAATTGAAATTTTCAAATCATGCATAATAGGGCATAATCTTCACAAACGTGAAATCATGAATTAGTAAGTAAGTTGAGAGTCTAATGTGCCCTAATATCCATAAAATATCAATTGAAATATGAGAGAATTGATCCAATAGAGATAGCATGGAAGATTTCTCTGAATTGGGTTAAACCCTAGAATTTTAACTTGGCATACTTTGAGACTTGAAATCATAGAATTGGGATGAAATTGGGCATTAGAGTAAAAGAATTTACCCTATTCATATCCCTACATACCTGAGCTTGAAGAACCTTCAACTTGATTAGAGATCCAAAGGGATTTGAGATGAAAGAGATGATGAAACCCTAGCTTCTCTTGAGGGGATTTGATCTTCACTTAGGGTGTTAGGAGTAGAATGGGGGTTTAGGATGATTAAAACCCTTAAACACACCCTTTAAGAGGCTTAAAGTGAATTAGTTTAGGAGTTCAAATTTAAAAATTACAAAAACGCCCTTAATCCTGATAGGAAAAAATCACACCGCCAGACCTAATGACTTACACCACGACCAGTCAGGTCATATAACTGGTCGTCGTCTGACTTTTTGTCACTAGCTTCTATTCCTCAAATTTTCTGGTCTTCTCTTGATGCCTCACTTGACTATTCATTGTGTCATTTAATGGATCACTTAACTTGTCGTCAAAACTCTCTGAAACTCAGCTTTCCACCATTTTCATGCACCTAACGGGCCACTGAATGAGCCTTCAAGTTACTTTAAGGGCCAGTTGATGACTCATCCTATGACCTAGTGCAGGTTTTCCTATTTTATTGGTTTTAACCATCGGGTCTGATCTTAGGGACTTTTGGGGTGTTACAAAAAATACTAAACAAGAATTAAAGATATAGAACTTCAAGGAAATAGTTCCAAGTAAACAAGCTCTAAATATTTGACTAGATCTAAGTAACAATGAATTGGTTATTAGATTAACCAAACACATTTACTTGAGAAATAAATCGAACTTACAATTGAATCTTGACCACTTCATGAGTATGTTAGACAATAATTAGTATGGATACTAACATCTTCTAATAATACAAAGAAGAAACCAAAAATATTAAAGAAGAAGTTATCTTACTACCTTGAACTATGAACTAGTCAGGTTGAAAGATGAACCCCAAAGCAAGTTGCCACAAAGGTTAAAAACAACTCTCAAGAATAATATTCTTCAAAATGTAAGTTGCAATGAAGGAACAAACCACCCTTTATATAGTAGTAAAGGAGTGGTATGGCCAAAGAAAAAACTAAACAGAAGTGATATTATCTAGGGGCATAGAAGGCTTCCAACACTATAAGACCACACACTTTTGGGCTAAGGTTTAACCCATAAAATATGAATAACTTAACCCAAAACTATGAAAATATGAATATTTCATTCCCCTGCCTAGGTACTAAATGAGATAGGCACCCTATAAAAACCCTCAAAAGCCCCTAAGACCAGATCCTAGACATGAAGCAGAAAACCAGCCGAAACTAAACAAGCATCACAGAATGACTCATTAAGTGAGTCATTAAGTCATTTAATGATCTATCAAGTGAAGTCATCCCCTAGATGAGTTCCAAAACTTAAAATTTTCTTCCCAAGTTTCAACGACTTGGACAACGATCCGTTAGGCTAAATGATGATTCATTAAGTTAAGCGTTCTGTTAGGTTATGAGGTGAAGATCAGAAAGTGAGCAAATTTCTCCAGAAGTAACGACCACAACCCATGAGTTGTCAAGTATCATGACGAGTCATTAGGTGACACATCATCACTAGCGGGTCAAATTTACAAAAAGAGTATCAGGGGTATTTTTGTAACTTGTTATATTTTAAGAATATAAAACAGAATATTTTGGGATTCCTAAGGAATATATTTAAGGGTTTAATTAGTCTAAACTCTTATTCCCTGATGTGTTGTGAGTTTACAACACTTTCAATNCCTGATGTGTTGTGAGTTTACAACACTTTCAATGCTTAAAACTGAGAAAATAGCATCAACTTAGGTATGTTTATATGGATATGAGGCACTTTTACTTTGATTTCAGGAAAAATAAGTGTTGGAGAAAAGATGTGCAAAATAAGCCTTAAAATAAAGAAAATCAGCCAAAGTACAAGTATCAATACAAGCCGTACTAAGAACCGTGATGTAAGTAAAAAGTTTGAAGTGATAAGAAGGCAACATATGAATCTCAGTATGAGCCATACCAAGATGGTACAAGCTGTAATTGGAGTCGTGAAATTATTCAGAGGAAATTGCACAAAGGCAGATGGTACGGATGGACTTGCGGATCATAGCATCAATGCAAGAATCGTACCATGAGCCATGGTAAAATTCAGAAGATTCTTCGATACTTGGCAGAACATCAGACACTACAGGAAGTATGAGTCATAGGAAGAAGATACAAGTCGTATCGCAAAACTCGTGAAGAATTCCAGAAGATGTCATACTTCTCAGGGCCAAACCACAAAAGCATTGTACGACTCGTAGGATGAAGGTACGAGTCATACCAGCCTACAACCACTTAGCTAAATCTGCAGCAGCCAAGGACTTATGAGAAGTAGGTACGACCCGCACAATCTTGCTACGGGTCATAGGTCCAGTCGTGACACAGTCAGCACCAGATATGGAAAATTCCCTGTTAGCTTAGGAAAAGGTTTCTAATGTCTGTATAAATAGCTTTTATTTTTTATTTTAGTTATAGAAGGACAAAATCAAGGTTGGAGATGTGTGAAGAATTAGTTTTGTGAATTTTTATCAAGTTTTGAGGAGAAATTCTTGGGATCAAATTCTTGAATTTCTACATTATTCTTGAGAGTTTTCTTTGATATTAAAATCTGGATTTCTTCTAATTGTCGCTATAAATATTTAATTATTGTGTTTATCTATGAATACAAATTGTAATCTTACAACCATGAGAGGCTAAAACCTCCACAACAAGGGGTTGTCGGAACCATGGTGGATTAACAAACTAGGGTTACACAAAAGTGATTCAAAACCAATGTGAAAAGCTTTTATTGTATTCTCTTCATCTTTAAACATTTATTAACGGTGTACAATGTTAGGACTTTCCCGAATTCTTTACTTGCTTGAACCTAGAGAAATTGAGATTAGAAAAAGAGAATTACAACAAAGATTTGATCTTTATGATCATTGTATTAACTTGAGCTGTGGTCACAGGGTAGTTAAATTTGGTACGTATTGATAATAGTTAGCTTGAGATTGCTCATGAGACCTGACTCGATGATTGAGTAAAGTCATCTAATAGGGACAAACAAGTCATTTGGATGAACCCTAGTTATCAGTGATACAAGTAAGCATTGGGATTGATCACGTGTGTATACCCGAAGTAGTTATGAACCCATGGGGAATACTTACCCTAGTTTGTTGAAAATGCTGATTTAAACCACAATTATAATCTTTGCTTTAATATTGTTTTCTTTGAAACTCCCCAATTTTGAGGTAACTCACCAACAAGTTCAACTACCGGCATTAGTCTATATCTTACCTATTCACTATGGGTTCGACCCAACCTCTTAGTTGGATTCTTTATTGACAATGAAAACTTCTTACTTTGTTAGGATGTGTGAGTTTGAACGTTATCAAAAAGTCGTGCCATTGCCGGGGAATACAACTAAGATTAGATTATTTTCTTGTATTTGATTTTTGGTTGTTATTTCCTGAATTACATTTTCTTTTTGTTGTTGGATATCCACAAGTTGTTTCTTGATGAATGGTAATTACTCATCGGAGTGGAAACCCCCTGATTCCATAGGATCTCAAACTTGAACAAACACTGCGTAAGATGGAAAACCAGGAGCAGAGAGATTCCCATATAGATGAAGAAGCTAGGCAAGCCGAGATAGATTGGCAAGCTGCACTTCAGGATGCAGGGGATGCTCGAGATGAGGTCATTAATGCTGGTCAACATGGGATGGGAAACAGAGGTCAAGATGAAGATGACACGGACATCGATGAAGTTGGGTCAACCAGAGCCATTATACCACCACCACTGCCTTCTGGGGCCAAATTTGATATCACTAGTACCATGATTCCGTTATTGAGCATGAAAGGGGTTTTTAGTGGTCATGCAACTGATGATGTCAACCTTCACATGATGAACTTGTAGGAATATGCAAGGCGTACAAGTTGCCCAAAGTCAGCCAAGATGCTACAAGGCTAAGACTCTTCCCCTTATCTCTGTCTAGGGAGGCACATTATGGTTATCGGAGTCTCCTAATGACTCCATTACTAACTGGAGGGAGCTCAAGCAAGCCTTCTTAGAGAGATTCTTTCCATCCTCCAGGATGCTGCAGCTTAAGGATGAGATCTATAATTTCCGACAGCTGAAGACTGAGGCATTTCTTGACCCTGGTTGAGGTTCAAAAAGAAGTTGACCAAGTTCCCGAACCACAAAATTCCTGATGACAGTCTGTTGGAGATTTTCGATAGATCGTTGAACAATAGTACAAAAGCAGTAGCAGACACAGTGGTGGGAGGAGAACTAATGAGTCACACATGGGAGCAAGATGCTACTATTCTTGACAGGGTGACAAAAACAAACAGAGCATGGCACACCCGGGAAGCAGAAGCAGTGGCCGGTACATATGTTGTTGGTTTGGCTGCAGACGAACATAGGAAAGAAGAAGAGCACGACAAAGAATTGGCTCATATGCACACATTTTTGGATTTGATTACTAAGTACATCATGGGATATGGAGCCAAAAAGGTGAACGCAATTGGGACACAGGGGCAGGAGCTAGGGCTGGACCACTCAGATTCCAAGGAGGAGGAAAACTTCTTGGACAACCAGGTTGCAGGTTTTCGAGCCAATTCCCAATGGTTTGGTCAAGAAATTTGGAGCCAAGGTTCTAGAAACCATGTTTGAAACCAATATAGAGACAATTGTAACTGGAATGGGTACAGAGATAGAAGCCATGGTGGTGAGCGCGAGGGAGATTAAAGAAGGAATAATGGTTACCACAATGATCGAGCTAGATTGTACGTGCCTCCTAATGCACGTGAGAGGGAGGCTGGACAGTTGAAATTAGAGAGCATGATGGCTGAGATGCTAAAGAAGGTGAGGTCTACAGATGATCAGTTGAAAGACTTCTGTAGTGATATATCAAGCATGGGTCAGATAGTGGAGTCACATACAACAACTATCAAGCAGATAAAATAGCAGCTAGGGAAACTGTCAGCATCACTAGACCCTAGGAAAAATGGTACACTACCTAGCAACACAGTTTAGAATCCAAAGAATGATGGTCACTATGTGGCTATGATGACTAGGAGTGGAAAGACCATGGTTGACCCCCCTCTACCGGTTGTAGTTGAAAGGAAGAAAGAAAGCGTGAGCGAAGATGAAGAGGATATTGTTGAGAAGGAACATAATGAGAATGCTAAGTTGACTGAGGCCCCAAATGGTGAAAATGTGCCTGAAGCTGAAAAAGGAGCCACACAAATTTACATGGCTATTCCACGACCATTGCCACCGTTCCCCCAAAGAATGAAGAAAAAGGCGGAGAATGGTAAGTATCATAAATTCATGTCAATGCTCAAACAGTTATCTGTTAACAAATCATTGGTTGGGGCGTTGGAATAGATGTCGGGATATGTCAAGTTCATGAAGAACCTTGTGATGAAGAAGAGGTCCGTGAGTTATGAGCCCGTTGATAATGTACACTATTGTAGTGCTATAGCTTCATGGGTCCTGGCCCAGAAAAAGGAAGATTCTGGTGCCTTTACTATTCCATGCACAATTGGCGATGTTCAGTTTGTAAGGGCACTTTGTGATTTGAGAGCAAGCATCAATCTGATGCCATTGACTGTGTTTAAGAAGTTGGGCTTAGGAGTCCCCACACCGACTACCATGCAGTTGCTGATGGCCGACAGAACTGTGAAGAAGCTTGTGGAGATCCTGTTCGATGTGCTTGTCAAAGTTGATAGATTTATATTCCCAACGAACTTCATGATCCTGGATTGCGAGGTTGATTATGAGTTCCCCATAATTTTGGGGTGACCATTCCTTGCCACTGGGAGGGTCTTAGTAGAGGTAGAGCTGGCCAATTGAAGTTCAAACTCAATAAAAAAGAGGTCACCTTCAACGTCTGCTGGTCAATGAAGCAACCAAAAGAATACAGAGTTGTCTCAGCAATTGAAGATTAATTCGAGTTTCTTGACGAAGTCATGAGTAGTTAAGAGACTTGCGTCGTGCCATGATGTTAAATCAAGCACTTCTTGGGAGGCAACGCAAGTGGTGGTTTGGTGAATTTTGAGTAACCGAGCCACCTGCGTCGTGCTGCCAAATTAATTCAAGAACTTCTTGGGAGGCAATCCAAGTTAATTAACTAATGTGTGTTTAGTGTGCAGGGGAGACAAAACAAGCGACAGAAAAATTGCTGAACAGGCAGGTGGTACGATTCTCAATTCAACTTGTGAGAGGGTTATACGAGTCATAACACGAGTCATGGTGAGAATCAAAAATGTACTTCAGTGCATAAGTTTATGGTACAGTTGGTCCTATGACTCGTAACCTCATTGTAAGGTCATAGTACTCACTGTGGCTATGAACTATGCAAGGCATGGACCACAATGAAAAGTAAAGACCTACGAGTCATAGTATGAATCGTACCAATTGTACGAGTCGTAAGATGTGCTCATAGGTCCACAAGTAAGTTTCTCAATATCTCGGTTACGGGTCCAAGGGACGAGTCGTAGGACCTTCCTACGACTCATGGTATAAGTCGTAAGGCTCAAAAACTTTAAATCTACCCGACTCAGCCCAGATATTTAAAAATCGACCCTAGGACCTATAAAAGCTTAGTGAATCGTAGTCCTCTCCCAAGCTAATAAAACCTAAACTCATGACTCCCTCAAACTCGTAACTCATCATCAAGAATTAGTGAATAAGTTCTAGCTCAAGATTACATCAAAAACCCTAATTCAAACCCTAGTCTTGATTGAAAGTTGAAGTACCATCATTTAAGTACGTGTATTTCTTCAAAATTGATAGATATAACTTGTGTGCTTGATGTAAACTTGCTAAACCCCCTGAGAGTCCTCTCATTGCTTAAAAAAATTAAAAAAGGACAATGAACAGTGGTGTAAATGAGCTGTGTGCGGCTGGGTAGAAGCTTGAACTTGTGAAAATTGCACATTGAACTATTAAAAATCGAAGTTATGGATCGTGATTGAAAAGGGGAGGAATAGGTAGTTGTAAAACTTGTTAAATGCATGCCTAGAATTGGGGAATTCTGAGTACCCAAACTTAAACTAAAACCCCCAGCGAATTGAACCAAAATTGAGGCAGGGAAAGGCTTCACAAGCCTTCCTACGACTTGTGGTTTCATACTATGACTCATAGGACGGCTCGTTGGGACTGTCCCAAGCAAAATTTGAAAAAATCACAAGGTATGAATCCTAGTACGGCTCGTGGTTTATTGCTATGAGTCATACCTAGCAGTCGTACTAAGAATCTGAAAAGGGTCAATTCCACAAGTGATAGTACAATACTTCGTATGACTCGTTGTACGGACCGTACCTTTATGGTATGAGTTGTACCTCAGAGGCGTGACACTGACATGAGATATTACGGGTCTCAGTATGAATTGTACCTCCAAGGTACAACCTGAATTGTTAACCTGTGATAAACTACAGAGGAATTCTTTCTTGCTTATTTTTCTCAGCTATGGAATTCTAACCCTTTTTTCCATTGGTACAATGACAATGAAGCATAAAGCATCAAAGGCAAATGCTCGGAGGACATTACTTGATGAGACCTCCAAATCCGACCAAGTGGGAAGCTCCCTTAGTGGTTCATTAGAGGAATAAAGGGTAGACACATCAAACACTGACCTGAACCACTAGGGAGAAGGCCAAAGCCCAAGACGTGGCGGCCATTTCCACATCTGCCGGTGCTCCCCAGTTTGAGGAGGGTGCTGAGGAAAGCGCTCAAGAGTCGGGAAGCGACTCTAATGGAGAAGAAGGGTTCGAGCAGACCCAATCCATAGATGCAAGAAATGGTGCCGGATCAGAGGAGGAGGCACCAAATGCCGAGCAGGAAGCAGACTCCGCCTAGGGAGAACCGTACTATCCGGTGGAGAGTACTAGGAGCCCAGGGGATATATGAATAGGGCATTTCTCTCACCGCTAATGATTTTTTGCTCGGTTTTCAAGTCTCCAACTTATT
>JACEIK010002037.1:175183-192135 GCA_018107945.1 Datura stramonium | reverse complement strand
GGGGTCGGGGTCGATATCAGGAGTCGAGAGTCAAGACTTTGAAAAATATTTTGCTAAATTTATGTAGTAATGTCATTTTCCTTAAATTTGAGAAAGACAAGTTAATTTGCGAAAACAAAAATTCAAAATATTTAAATTAACTAAACATGCGAACATTGAAAAATATTTTTCAAAAATATTTTTCTTCATACCAAACACATGATTTATAAATATTTTGAATCATTTATTAGTATTGATATTTCTTAAAGTGCATTAAGCACATTTTACTCCTAAGTCACAAATTTTCTTTACTTTGAAATCTAGTGATAATGTTTTTCCCTTGTTATTACGTATTTTTTTATATTGAAAAGTTATAGAAAAAACTTTATAACTTTTATGATACAATAAAACTAAATAAAGTATTTTCAACATTTCTCACTTTAAAAAAACTAAAGTATTTTTCCGATATTGAATTCTAAAGTATAATAATATTTGCTCATGAAAATATGGGTAAATATGTATTTTACCCAACCCATTTTTACCCATATGAAATATGGGCAGGTTGAAATATTACCCATTTTACATTGACCCGTTCTCAACCTGCTCAAATTTGACCCAACCCGCCCATTTGCCACCACTACTCATAGCTATAACCACTTCTGGCAGAGCAATATTCATCCTGACTAGCAATCTCCATCATCCATCCAACACCCCCTCAGGCCCCTCTCTCCAACCTTTTCCTCGCCAGTTCTCTGTGTTCACCATTGTTTAAGCTGTAATTTAATTTCATCAGTGGTGTGAGTTTAAAGTTGTTTCTAACTTGATATTTTCATCACTGGTAACTAAATTCCTAAATTTCTCATTGCACATAACTTCTGTTAGTTGCTGTGAATTTTCAGCATCTAGTTTTCTTCTTTTTTATCTTCTCACTTTTTTCAGCAGGGCTAGCAAAGCAAATACACTCTCTCGCCAAACGCCATGAGAAACATTGATAAGCGAGTTAGGAGTAGCTTGTATTTATCAATCTTCAAATTACTTGTATCTGATAGTTGATTATTTGTACACGAATAAATTAGTAACGAATTTAAGCTGTCAGCAATTGTCTGCAAAACACTAAAAGGAAAACTATTAAGTGGTTGTAATTTGGAAATGATGTAGATTTGGCGCTCTGATGCATGGTAAAGCTCTATTTCTAAGAGCTCTCAAACTGGCAGCATGATGCTGTTTCAAATTCTTATTGGGATGTTTCCTTTTTTTTTCCTAATTTTTTCGGCATGTCAAAACAATGACCACTACTATTATTATGCCTCAATCACAGGATAGTTGAACTCAGCTATATGAATCCTCATATGCATAGCACAACATTTCATTTGGACCCATTTCATTCTAATAATCATATCATTTGTCTTTTCAAACAAATTAGTGGCTCCTTTACTACTAAAGGTTCTTTACATTTTTTGGATAAAGTAATAAAATTTTATTGATAGTTGACTTGGGCAAAAGAAATACAAGTAGTATACTGAAAGTGGAAAATATATAAAAAAAAGCATATGGTTCTCTACAAACGACACTCAATCTTCTATACATACAGGAACCTCATGGATGCACCAAAAAGCACTAAGGGACAAGAGACTATTCCTTAACTGTATAAAATTACACTCTGCCCTTTCAAAAGCTCTCCTATTTCTCACTCTCCAGAAAACCCACATAAGTGCAAGTGGAGCAAACCTTCCACGCCTTGTGTCTCCTCCTTCGTCTTCCGACATTTCAGTTGAACAACATTTCTTATACAGTGCTGGGCATCACCCAAAATGTACAAAACCAACACTGCCTTTCCCACCATAACCGAGAAGAAGTCGCACAATTTAGAAGATGATTTGCGTCTTCACCCCGTCACTTACACATAAAACACCAGCAGACATAAGTAATTCTCCTTTTCATTATATTATCATCCATCAAGATCACCCCTCTTGCTGCTAACCAAGTGAAGCACCTTTCTCGGTACCTTAAGAATCCATATTGAAAAATGTCGAAAGGCTATCTCCTCAATCAAAAATTTGTCCAAGTAAGGACTTCTGCAGATTTTATCCTTAGGCTGCCAAAATGAGACTTGGATAGCAATCAAACCTTATCAAAGACAGGGACCAGACTATTGAGTCTAACTAAAAGGAATTTGGGCTTGCTTTTTCAATTCAATTCTACGAGCGAGGATTCCTCTATCTCTTCTCGAAAACAAAGATTTGAAGGGGTTTATAATTTATGGAGTATTCAGTACAATCTCCCGCATTCTTGTACAAACTTGGGCAGATGAAATAACATGAATATTTCCTGCAGTCAGTCTATTTACACCAGTCGGCCAGTAGAAGCGAAAAGTTTAAGATATAAATACCTTATAACCTTCCTTTTAGCCTATTCCCACTTGAGCGTACTTCACAGCCTATAGGCCTAGAAATGCTTGATGCCCCGAAATCATGAACAGGGACGGTTTGGTAAAACAATGTTAAGAAAATGAACCTTAGGCACTTCAACATAAGAGAAGAAGGGAGAAGTAGAGCGAAACATAAACAATGCAACTGGAAAAATGTTGAAAATAAAGTGAACAGTATAAAATGGATTAGTTTTCAGATTTTCATCTTTAAAAGTTGACTTCCCGCGTCTTGAGTTCTCTTATTGAAATTCGGTCACCTTAATAATGAATAGACCCGTCTCGCAGAGATTTGTTACATCTTCTTGTTTGAGTGCTCAACAGAAGCACCTATACACACTTGGACTTTCCTTTGGGTGATTTAATAGGTTCTTTTTGTGTATTTTATTTCCAATTGTTTCATCTGGCAAGATACTTCAAGCTTGAAATTTTTAATTTCTATTAAATAGTCTTGTATGCCTAGTTTCATGTTTGATCATTTATTTCAGTTTAGAGTGTTGGAGTTAATATTGAACCTAGATATCACCGACCTAGTGTCATACTAGCATCAGGTGCAGCAGTTATCCAAATTATCCCCATTGATAGATGCTAGGTTTAGCTTCCCATGGGTGTAGCTCGACTCAAGCAAGCCTCCACACTTGGACAAAGTACGAACCAAGAGGTTTTAAAGTGTTAGTGGCATGTGTGGCATTTAGCTATGGTTAAACAAAACTTTAAAATCACATGTCTTCTCAACCTATTTTGCTGAAGTAATCTCTCCTTTTTAAAATAATATGGATCAAGCAGCCGACCAATAGCTCTAGCAATCCCCAAACTACTAAGTGTACTACCAAGCATTCTAAAGCCTCGCACATCTTCCTTGCTTTTGTCTGGAACCATGCCATACTTATGTTGTGAGCCTTGCTTATGCACTATGGCTCCCACTCGTGCTTCACTGCGCCTCGTGCATGCTATATATTGGACCATCCTCTTGTGCTAACACTATCACCCATACCAGACATGTCTCCATGCAACGGTTGCATGCTATATATTGGACCATCCTCTTGTGCTAACACTATCACCCATACCAGACATGTCTCCATGCAACGGTTACCAATTTCCTTTCCGTTATTATTAAACTTAAAACAACAAATCATTTGACCATGAATGTCGAAATCTTGAAGGCGCTCGCCTCCTCTCCGTTAGCCTCGTCCATGGCTTTGTTGGGCATCATGCCACACTTATGTTTGTGAACCTTGCTTGTGCACTATGGCTCCCACTTGTGCTTCTTCACCACGCCTCGTGCATGCTTCATCTTCGTAGCATCCTCTTGTGCCAAAACTACCACACTACCAGCCATGCCTTCATGCAACGGTTCCCCGATTTCCTTACTTTCTTATTAAACTTAAACAAAGAATCGGTTTGACTTTGAATGTTGAAAACTTGAAAGCGCTTGCCTCCTCTAAATTAGCCCCGTTCAAGCCACCTTATGGCCCTTGTATCATGCGCAAAACTGTGGCAGTTTTTGATGGGTTGTGATATAGACCTCAAATAAACTTGGCACTTTATCAACCCAATCTTGAGCTACCCGTCAATCATCATTGAGCCAAAAACTAACCATCATTGAGCCAAAAACTAATCTAACTCAAATTAAGCTTAAGTCACTTTCCATTCTCTCAATTTGTAGCCCATTGATCAATACTAGTACATAAAGGTAAAAAAAGAAAGTCATCATAATGCAGTAGTTCTACCTTGCACAGATAATGCATCAAGGTCATTTTGTTGTTTCTAGCACGAGTGTCAGAAAGCTTAAGAAGACTGTCCAACTTGAAGCCTACAGCAGATCCTGCAATGCAATTACGAAAACAAAGATATTAGTCACAGTGCCTCCACCCAACAACTGATTTTTTCTTATAGAGATTTAGCTCTTAGAAATGTGTACCTCGTGCTGTACCCTGATTCAGTGCATTTCCCAATGTTAGAATGGTCTGCATTATCTGACGTAATTTGGCAGATTCTTTTACCTACTCGATCAGGAAATGCAGTTAGAATCTAGTTAAAATCAGAATGTGCCAAATCAAACTTCATAAGGTATTAAAAATACCTCTCTAGTAGCATCATTAATTGTACTCAGGTTACTTCTCAAGTCATTCACCTGAACAATTCAACATATTATAGTCAACAGAAAAATGAATGGCAGAATGCATAGACATTATTAGTTTACTAACAAGTACAAGAGCAAATACCTGATTAGAAAAAGTGATAGTAAATGAAAACACTCGTAACTTGGACTCAACTCGTGGGACCTTCATCAGCTCCAGGAAAACTGGAAACAGGTATTATTAATCTGGTTAATTACTCATAACATAGAGGATAGAGAAATTTGTACTTCCCCACATATATGGTCAAATTGGAGAAGACCTGCTCACACTTGCCAAGCATTCCCTTGTCCCCATTATAGTTCTGGAAAATAGAACACAACCAGTCAGATCAAATTTTGAAATCAAAATTAATAAATTAAATATTAAATGGGAAGTATGAATTGTCAAGAAACTAGCACAACTAAGTTCACAAAGGGAGGGGAAAATCAAACAGAAAAAGTATGGATCTACATACACGAAAGACTAGGATATATGCCTATGTTTATACACATCCACGTCCGCCAGGAAAGGGAGTCATCAGAAATAGGTAATTGTGTAATTAGATACTGAAACAGACACATAAGCGTGCACAGCATAGATGCAAGTACATACTGTGTAAGCATGAAACTGCCAAATGGGTCATTGAATTATGGGCATCAATCTGCACAGCTATCTACAATAAATGGCACATCAAGAAAATTATAGGCTACTGCTGTTCCGCTGACTCACTGAACTAGTATTCTAATGTTAAATACAATTGCAAGGCTTTGACTCTTGTTTCCAAATACTATTGGTAAAAACCTTCAATATGGAGTATTTTCTCTAAACAAGAAGAATTAAATGAAAAATTGAAGTCAACTTCAGAAGATATATCTAATATTACTTACGAACTCAAACTAAATGACAAGACAATATTATACAAATATTATCGTAATTTGAACTTTGCCATGATAGGCAAGCACTGCAGGATGAGAAAAGGGATTATACCCTCAGTGTCTCCATTTCTTCTTTTGTTGGGCAAAATTTTATCAGATTTTCAACCTGGTCAATGTCCAGAGCTGACGAATCCAAAGCTAAAATACATCTCTGTATCGACATGCATACAACACAATGTAAGAAATAACAAGGCAACTCCCTTCAGTAAAAAGAAACTTTATATGTATTTGCATAATATTGGCATGAGATGTGTTTAAATTGAGTAACATGGTCGTGAGGATTCATATAGTGGACCCCCAACTTGTTTGAACTCGAGGAATAATTGTTGTTGTTGTAATATTAAGTTAAAAACAAATCCACTGTAAATATTTCATCATTCATTTCAAATGTACCTCCCATTGAAACTCTGAAAAGAAAAAGAAAAAATAGCTACCAGAGAATCATGCATGATCCCTAAAGAAATGCTCACCACACTTACTGAAAACGTGCATGAATCAGCACATTAATATACCGTCCATTATGAAAACATGATTTTGACCACAGCTAAAGGATAGAATATTTATACAACATAAATAGTGATTCTTTTGAATTTCAGCAGAAAAATTATCCATTGAATTTAACATTTAATTTTGATCTCTTCAAGTTTGGTGAAATTACACGATTTTTTCAACTCTATAAGGTTGTCAAAAATATAAACGAATAAAAGTGACTTTTTGATTAGTAGTTCTACAGCTAGTTCTTTTTACAATTAACCTCTATTTTCATACAAAGCTCATTTTCTCCTTGTATCGAAATAAGGGTCTGTTTTATTCATTTCATTGAATTCAATTATTTTTTTCCAAATAACAATAGTGTCCGGTCCTACTTGTGCGATTCGACTAATTTATTAGGTACCGGATACCTCCTACCAACATAGGTACACTAAGTCTCCAAAATGTAACCAGATGAGAAAAACCGCCTCGTCTTTGTTTTGGTCTCTACTAGAAAAAATACTTGGCCACACTCTAAAGCGCTCATTAAACTCCACCAATACGAGAAAAACATGACCAACTCGAAACTGAATTACGAGGAGAATTCTGACAGGTTAACGGCTATCATAAAAATAGTCGAACTACCAAACTCCTCTGAGTATGACCTAAATGAGAGCAAAATGAATATAGATGATTCATAAAGCCAACCCGATTAGTTTGGAAATGTGTAGCTAACCGATATATTCATTCTTTATTCCTTTATTGAGAAAAAACATAGATAGTTAATCCATATATTGTTCTTTTATTAAGCAGAAATGAAGACATTTCACTTTCAGTTTAGAGTTCAATACATACTATACCCTTCTTTGATCAAGTAAAATTATTGTAGTATGTAGAGTTAAGATTATAAGATACAGAGTTAAGATTATAGTATGTAGAGTTCAATACATACTACAATCTTTTTCTTTTTTTTGTTGAGAATTGTCTTTTAGGCAAACCCATGAAGCTGATTCAATAATTTTGCATATCTATTTGATTCATCAGATACGTCTATAGTTTTAGAAAATGTACAAAGGGAAACAACAACAACCACCCAGTGATATCCTATCAAGTGGGTCTGGGGAAAATGTACAAAGGGAAAAAAGAAATAAAATACTAAATTGTAATCTTTTGGAAAATAAAGTCATACATCTTATACATTCAATTGTATATGTTATTTGTTACTTAATTTCAATTGATAAATGCGTAGTGAGTCATTAACTTTTTGGCTGTTTAAATTTTTGTTACTTTTAAATTATAAGCAGCTCGATTTCTGAAGTTTCCTGATTGTCCTAAAGTCCCAAGTAAAGATCACTTAATCTAATAGTTTGATCTGATAAACAATAAAAGGCTATTGTCAAAAGACCCACCTGATGGTTAGGATACAGAATTAAAAGTAACACATAAAAGTGTTGAAGCTGATAGTAGAAGCAAGAAGACACAAAGAACTCACAATCATATCAGGCAGAGGGACTCATTTTTGTAAGCATGACAAGAATTGTATGCCCTGCGCAAATCAATCTGACAAAAGCATATGTTAAGAAATAATCCCAATCTTTTAACAGTTATACCAAAATGTAACACTTCAGTCTTCCACTATAAATAATGGGAGTTCTGCAAAACAGACTCCTAATACCTCGGGAAGAAAAAGAAGCCAACACCAAGAGACTGTTCACCAGATTTTCCATAATTATCTCATAATATATAGCAAAAGCTTTAAAAAGCAAGTTTCTTTCATGTTCTATTTCTTCCCAAGTTAGCACTAACAGATGAATTAAGAAGCAAGTGAACTGCAATTCATTCATGGTCAATGACCATCCCCACGGGATGCAGTGCCCATGTTTGAGCACAGCCTCGCAACCCTTTCATTCTAATTCATCTAGACATGTATCGCAGCCTAATAAAATTACTTTGTTACATGAATTTACGTCTCAAAGTATTAAAACAATCTTTAAGAATTTTTCAAAGGCAACTATTTTTTAATATGATTGACCCTATCCACCAAATCCTCTCTAGGAGACCCAACAGTGGTTTTCCCCTCTTTATCCCTTTGTTAATTGAACCCCCAAAATCATGGTTGGAGATGAAGGACCTAGGATATCCTTCCAGTCAAAGATATCTAACTTAACTTTCATGAAACAGAAATGGTGTTACCTCTTACGGATGGAGAAAGTAGAACTTTCCCCCAAGTTCATTTAATCATCCATCCGGTGGAGCAACCAGAATTTCTTCTCCATATGGGCATGCTTATACTTAAACTCCACCTATGTTAAACCCATTTAAGCCTTACTGTCCACTTCTTTTCTTCCACCTTGTTAGCCACAAGTTACACTAAAATCCCTCTTTAAAACCTATCCAATATTAATTTCTTTATTTAACTAGTGAAGGAAAGAGATACATACTCATCTACAACACTCACTCTTACTACATGAAAACTTGCTTGATACTATCTACAGAATTAATCCATGAGGTGTCCCTAACCTTCCAATTTGCCCTAGCTGAGGACTTGAGCATAACTCCCACAGTAACTTCAGTTAATATTCATTTCTTCAGGAAAGAAAAAGATATATACTAATATACATGAAGGTCATAGAATCCTCAACAGATTTGACTCGTTATGCGGCTATGCACTGTCTGGGTGGAAGGTGCGCTTTAGAAGTCCAAAGTGCATGTAACACAGCTGCTAAAGGAAACAAGAAGCAAGGGAACTTTTAAATTCTGTCCAATACTATGTGTGTTGAAAGTGAAGGTCAGGGATGGTCCAATACACTCTTTCTGGATCAGATTTACCATTGATATTGAGTTACAAAACTATTAGTTGGCCAGAGTACAGTCCTACCAAGTACTTTGGTCAAGAATATCTTGGTCATTTGAAACTAGCAGCAATTTAGTCCATTTCTCATCTCAAAAAATTTATGTGGTCCAAGCTTCCAAGGTGTGTGTGTTTACTTGCAAACCCCTCTAAGTTTAAATCATTAAAACAATCATCTCATATGTACTAGTCATGGAAGACTATTTACGCTTTAAAATGTCTTTTAACTGTATAAATGTGCAAATCCAAGGTAAGGGCTGAGCACACCACCCTCCTTAGACCCCCACTAGTGGGATTACACCGGGTATGCTGTTGTTGTTGTTGTAAAATTAAAGTTCAGCGTTATCCCTGCATGCTCATACAATTCCAAATGATAGTCAATGCCGCACATCAAGTATTTTATTTGGGCACGGAGATTAAAGCATAATTGCATGGCAATTGACAACAGATGATTTTGACATAAGCCTAAGAATTCTAGTGCCATGTATAAATGCAACTTATTTCAATTACCAATTAGTCAACTGCAGCAAGCTTCGCTAGCAACCACTGTGCCTATTTGGCTAAGAGGGAAAGTAAGGAATATCATTAGGAGAAGTATTAGATAACAAGATAAGATTTGGTTTCCTTGTCCCGGGCAGGGTAGAAGAGGAAGGAAAAGAAAGTGAGTGAGCCAGATTATGGAGTCCTCCATTAAATAGAAGGAGTTGAAGGTTTGACTTGAGCCTAAAAGAGCAAAATGTCCATACACGTTGCAACAAGACAAAAAGTGTTGTTAACCCATAAAGCACCTCTAACGGAGATTGAGCGGCAGAGGAAGGGAAGTTAGACAAATGAATTATTATCTTCAATAAAAGACAAGGTAGTGCGCTAGATAAACAAAGGAAACGGGTGTTTTCATCTTATATGTTCATTATTTGTCTTGCTCATAACCTACGGTTTTTTTTTTTCTGTTTTCTTTTCTTCCTTTTCTTTTTCACAAATAAAATTGTTTAACAGCAAATCATCAGAAAAATAAGGATTGTGGGGACTGGAAACAAGATACAGCATATATAACTTGCCAATTGCACTTTTTCTGGTTTGTTGATTTTGGAACCACGTCGACCTCCACCTTTGCTAGTTCCATCAGTAGCTGAAGCCACCGAAAACAAATTTTCAAGCTCTGTAATATCAATTTCAGGTGCTCTGTCATACATATTGATAAAATCTGATCAGAACTACCCATAACAGACAGATAAAGAACACAATTGCAGTACCAAACACAAGCTAGGTTAAACTCAAAGTGCTCAGAACTAGTATATCTGCATTCTATTAAGCATTAGAAGTTAAGAAACATGAGAATGATAGTGCTTATGACCACCTGTAAAGGGGTTTCACCGACACAAGAAAGAGAACAATGTAGCTACGAGCATCAAATTGAAATGACACAGAAAGTTCTCACGTAATTTTTCATCCCCAAAATGAAATCTTCATACCTGGAAGTATTTTCCTTATTTTGCGTATCAGCTCATAAACTCCTTGCATAGCCCGTGTAACTTTCGACCAATGTAAGGGTTTCAATGAAGCTTTTAGGAGGAATTGAAAATTCTGCACCCGCCCTTTCCCTAGAGCAGTTGAGCCTAGAGCTCTACACGTCCAGATGGAGGTGGTGGCGCTGGCACACATACCCTTTCCACCAGGCGGAGGTGGAGCGGGTGTCAAACCCCGCCTCAGGAGGTTGGTGGGCGACAGGAGCCTGGTGCTGGTGGAGGTGTTGGTGGAGGGAACCTGCCTAGGAACCCCCAAAGGAGGTGGAGAGGCAGGTGGCCTTTTAGAATTGCTTGATGGTGGAGGTGGTGGCGGTGGCGGTGCCAATGGAGTTGGCCTATTTGATGTAGAGGATGGAGGTGGAGGTGGTGGAGGCGTGGAGGTGCCAATGAGCCATTTGTTTGACGAGAGGATGGAGGTGGAGGTGGTGGGAGGTGGAGGGCCTCAAAGAGGCAGAAGAGGTAGGCAGGGGAGGTGGGGGAGGCGGGGGAGTTACCACAAGGCAAGGGCGAATACTTAGATGACGAGGAAGGTGAAGGTGGGGGAGGTGGAGGTGGAGGGGAGGGGGTGGGGGTGGTGGAGATGAAGAGATAAAGGAGAGGGAGGGGGAGGGGGAGGAGGTGGAGGAGGAGCTGATAGATTACAGTTAGATGGCCCCCGAGGAGGAGGAGGGGGAGGGGAGGGGAGGGGAGGGGGGTGCAGCAGACTTGTGAAGTAGAAATGTAGGGACAGAGGTGGATGTGGGAGGAGCGGAAGTGGATAAAAGCCTTATTAGGAAGTGGTGAGGTGGTGGAGGTTCCTTAGGAGTTGATACAATACTTTAAAAGGAGGTGGCGGAGGTGGGGGAGGTGGTGGAGGTCCTCTAGAAGTTATCAGGGAAGTTGATGAAGTAGGCTATCTATGTGAATGTCTCTTTCATCACTACCAATTGAAGGCGGTGGTGGTGGTGGCGTGGTGGTGGGTGGAGGCGGCGATCTATTAGAACTTGCAAGTGCTGGAAGCGGAGCAGTATGTGGGACAGAAGAAGGGCCACCAATTCTAGGAGGAGGAGGTGGTGGAGGAGGTGGAGGAGGTAATGAGACCTCCTTGCTAAGAAAACCAAACAGAGAGGGTGGCGAAGGGGGAGATGGTGCTGATGATTGAGGGACATTTATACTAGAAATCACAGGGGAAGGTAACGAAGCTGGTGAAGGTAACGGAGAAGAAGAGGAAGTTCTTGTATCGCAAACTTGAACTCCCTTTGCATGTTCAGGAGCAATGGCAGCATCCAATTGACTGTTATTCTCAGAAAGAGACTGAACAGGACCAATATCTGATATCAAAGGCTTCATTTGACCCTCAGAAATCTTGGGATCGGAAGTTCCATCAGAAGCCGAATCCTGTTCATCTAAAAAATTGACATCTGTTGTATTAGCATAAGTAAGACTACTAGCTTTCTCTGAGTCCAGAAAGTCCAAACTGTCAGCAATACTTGATGCATTATTTTCTTCTTCAGAATCTAATGGGGACGAATACCCACTCATCCTACTTTGCAAAATTGACAAATCTTTCATATCATTCAGCACCGATAGCTGTTTAAACAACCACAACGCAGCATCATCACCAGTATCAACCCAGTCAGCACCACTAAAAAGTTCTTGTACCCTTGAAAAAGCTTCAATAGGAAGTCCACCAGTCTCCTCACCATTTAGAGCTGCAGTGGGAGCTTTTAGAGGAGATATGCTCTCAACATCACCAAATAGAACCTACAAAGCAGGAGTTATGAAATTAGAGGAGAAATATGAAGAGCAAAGGTGATCCAATTAACCAACACTAATCAGACAGTTTGTAGAAAGTATTCACCTCAGCTCGAAAGCCTTTCGGATAGCGTGCCTTTGAATCCCAGAGAATATCCAGGTTATCGCAGTTTAACATCAAAATGTTGGACCGAATAAAAGCTGTGTTAAACATTATACGGAACATCATAACTTCCCTTTCAGGATCCAGGTCTAAGTGGACACACTCCAAAACTACATCTCCTTGCACCAAACACTGAATATCAATCTTGATGACATCACTGTCCTTCTGCAAAACGATAACAATCATGTTGCCACACAGAAGAATTGCAGAAGAAAAGAAACAAGATGCAGTGATAACAATTTTTCACCTGGCGATAATGTCGAAGGCTTCTACCTTTCTTCGGCATGGAGTACAACATATGAGTTGACAATCCATCCTTGCTGAGAAGGTTCCTTCCAAAAATGCGCACAATTGGCCTACACCCTTTTTGATTGTCGAATCTTGGAATGGCACGAAGAATGAGGCAATCCAAAGAAAGAGCTTGTTCAGGAGGAGGCCACTCGGGGGAGATATTTCTTCTTGATATATATTGCAGGTAACGAAGCTGAGAAGGGAATGGGTTCAAAGGTGACAATAATTGTGATAAACCTTTAGGTGCCTCACGATAAACCAACTCGAGAGTTTTTCTCTCTCCACTTTGTAACTTTCTGAAAATCAAGAAATTGGCCAATATGAAGGCTAGAAGGGGCCAACCACCTCTCTCACAGTGTAACAAAATCACATTGTTATGATTTCGAAGAGAAAGCCAACTCTCACAGATACATAGAAAATGATGTATCAAAGACAATGGCAGTACAGGACAGCCTTCATATTGCCTTGGATAATCCATTACAGTTACATCATACTCGCATAAAATCTCCGCAAACTGGCTCCTTTTCTCGCCTTCTCTGAAATTGAAAGCAAGGAAGGAGGAATCTGGAAATTCTTCATGCAGCTCATTTATGATTTCGTGCAAGTAAAGCTGGTAAATTCCCTCAGGCAGTACTTCAGTCGAAAAACAAGAATCAAAAACTGCAGATATTCAACACAAGAGAAAAAGAAGTTGAGAAAATAAAATGCACTTCCAATGTTCAATAAAATTATAGAATATATAGCATATTATCAAGTCAAAGCTGGTTCCTTTACCGTATACTCTATCATCAAGTTCTAGCAACCCATCTGGGGGCCTTCTATAGAAAAATCTACTTAACAGCGACATAATACTTAGCCAATATAGCACCTAAATTCACCTGTCATCAAAGAAATTTGAACCCATTTCATACGTATAGTGCCTCAAGATCAAAAGGGTCAAAGAATCAGCTCGTAAAAATTCAAGAAAATGTGAAACTCAGAAAAGAAAAGAAAAAAAGCAATCAAGTTGCATTTACTTAAACAAGTCAAAACTAGTCTCAATTTCTGAATACCCACAAAGCTAAAAGGGATTGAACTATCATGCTAGTATCTCTGGAAGAAACAAGAATTGGAGCCAAACACTGTAACATAACACACAAACTCACATAAATATATTTACAAGAAGACCCAGAAAAGGAAATCTTTGAACTGAAGCAAACCGACAGAAGCCGTGAGGAAGGATTCAAGATGTGAGGTGAAGAACCGACAGTGTTTCTGTAAGGTTGTCACTGGTGCTTTTCAATTTTAGTATGAATTTCTGATGTCGGATTTGAACTCCTTGGAGTTCAAAATTTTGGGAAGGGAAAAAGGGGGCTGATTTTGTATTTTAACATATGGTCGTTGTAAATTTTCGAAATTACAGAACCAACCCTATACTTTTCTGGATAACTTGCCCTGATTGTAGCCAATAGTCTAATGGGGAAATTGCAGGCATAGCCCATATCGAAATCCCTATTTAATACATAGCCAACTTATAAATTTTAGTAAGTTAAGCCATACAGAATCAACTTTCGACATACATAACCGATATTGCAAGTGTATAAAGTAATAATTTTTGCCTCAAATTTAACATATTACTTGTGGCATATAAATGTTTAAAAGAATTATTTAAAATTCAAACTTATGCGTTTGAATAAAATTTAACTTTATAAATAATAAAATAAATAAATAAAGCAATAAATTTCAAACATCCTTGTCTATGATCTTAAAAGTTGAGATATCTTAATTTTCAATCGTTCTCTCTAAAGCATACAAAGCACTTTTGAATGAACCTCTTATCAATTGCAACTCTATACAAATATTTTAAAAAATATTTTGTCGTTCAGCAATAACCACGCATATGAGCCAAGAAAAAAAAACTCATATTCATCCTATGTAAAGTTTCTAATATTTAGAAGATGAATACTTATGCTGCGAATGAAAAAAGAAATTCTCCTGATTGAGTCAATCACTCTGATCTTGTCTCTCAATTTCAAAGTTTTTGAGAGGATGGTAACTTATAACTAAACAGGGAATTTTGAAAGAGTAGCACTTTTATCTGAAATTTATCAAAATTGATCACAAGTTGTGATGTTAAATAATTTGGCTTTCTAACCACTAATTTTTTATCCATCCTCACCAATTTTTACTCATTTAATTGCATGATTTGCTCTTCAAATAAATTGATCTTTATTTTTTTTTCTTTCAAATGGACTGATTTTTATTTTGTCCTTCAAAATGTAACTTATGTTTAGCGGGACATAAATTTTTTTAAAATAAAATATAACTTGTTGAATATTATGATGTAAAAATATAAAATTATATCCCGAAAAAAAATATTAATCGAGACTAAAGGGATACCAATTTTTTCTTGGTTGATGGACCAATGTGAATGGCCTTATTGGGTTGCTAACCCAGTTAAATTTAGGGCCCAATGACCCATATTCTATCACTACCAGCAACAGCAAGTATTGTTCGTGTTTTAAAAAATATAAGAAGTTTACAGACATGTAGCCATAGAATTCCATTTAATCAATTTTTGGGCAACAAAGAACTACAAATGGTTTATAATAAAATTAAAAAAGAAAAAGAAAAGAGTATGGTTGGAATTCATTTGAAAACACATAGACGAGGTTATATACAAAAAAATTGAGGGTGATTTGAAACAGTAAAAATCATGGTCAAATTAATTAGAATAGAATTTAATTCAAAATTATATTAAGTGAATATTTTTTAAGTGAAAAGGGTCAAAAATATCCTTATACTTTCGTATATTAGTTAATTTTGTCCCTAGTTATACTATAGGGCCAAATATACCCCGATGTTAACAAAATAAATAAAATTATTCCTTAATCGGATGGAATCCCCAAATTGACTTAAGATATCCGATTTCAAATAAATTACACGTTTTTCCCTGTAAATCCGAACATGACTCACTAAACTAAATAAACTCAAAGCAAATTAAACCTAAAAGAACAAGTGTTATCATCTTGCAGTTTGAGTGATATAAATGGAGGAAACAAAGAAAAACAATTACTCACGCACGTTCAAAAGATCATCTTTGCATAATGTAATACAACATTTACAAAATGATCAAAAAGAAAATCCACCCTTTTTCATTCACCTCCCTATTTGCTTGAGCATAATTTCACATTTTACAACAAGCCAAGGAAGGAGATTTAGGATTTCTCCACAAATCAATTAGACATTAAGCAACAAGATTTCTTGTCAATTTTCTGTCAATTTTAACAGGATTTCTTGTCAAGGCCAAGACGACAAGCCATCCCAATGCGTTAATCAACAAAACCCCTGCAAAAAATAATAGTACTTGTAGCACATCAGAACTATAAACTGTCAAAAACAGCGCAAAAATGTGAAAAATGGATCGGGTCCGGATTTTTTTAAAAAATGAATAATTTAATTAAAATTGGGTATTTTAAGTCAATTTGGGGGATTCTATCCGATTGAGGGGCAATTTTATTTACTTTATTAATGACGGAAGTATATTTGACCTTATAGTATAACTAGAGGCAAAATTGGCCAATATACAGAAGCAGAAGGGTATTTTTGACCTTTTCCCCTATTTTTTTATGGCCAAATGGACCTTAGTATTAATAAAATTTGTTATTATATATAATAAAAAGGGGAAATTCCATATAAGTACATAAACAATACTCAATATTATAAAATCAAGATTTTTTAGTTTACAAAATATAATATCAATTTTTTTAAAAAAAGCCTCTCAATTTTTTGCTCAAATTTTCGTGTATAAAAATAGTATAAAATGTATATATCTCGCTAAAAATTCTGTGTATAAAAATTATATAAAATGTGTATATCTTGCTCAAAATTCTGTGTATGAAAATTGTATAAAATCGGTATAAAATTGTATATCTCGCTCAAGGCTTAAAAAAATCGCTCAAATTCGGTATGAATATGTTTATATTTTTGAAAATTTAATACATTTACAACTGTCATAAAAAATTTAATACCTCCACAACGACATAAACTTAATTTCATATAGTTTTAATACAATTTTATTCAAAACCACATTAAATTATCCTAAATTTGAGATATAAGCTCCCCAAGTTGTTCTCTAATTTTTAGAACCACGTCATTTCGAAATTATTTTAATTTTTCAAACTCCAAATTTCAACTTTGAAGCTTCAAGCTTCATCCATGGTGGAATTCGAGATTGCATCTGAAATTTTATTCAAATTACATCAAATCTGTCACGCCCCGCCTTGGGGGTATGACTGGCACCTGGTGCCCTAGAAGGATCTGGACTACTAACTGGTGGGCCGAGGCACATCTGGTGCCTGACTAGCTCTATCTCAGATTCCTGGAAACAAAGGGCTATATAACGGCTGTAAACACAGCCTCCGGCCATCTGGCCTATAGCCACCTGTGCCTGTAATAACAGCTAACCAGAAACATAC
>JACEIK010002037.1:137173-156653 GCA_018107945.1 Datura stramonium | reverse complement strand
GTTGGAGAGTTGTAACATTCACTAACCTTTTTTCACTTAAATCCCAAAAACATTTCTCACATAAAGTAAGGGACTAACTAGCAAAAGAGACCACAAAATAAAGGTCACATGGGGGGAAGCTCAAGCCTAAAGGGACTTTTGATTGGAAATCACCAAACACCAAACCAAACCAGAAAAGGTGACCCCAAAAAGCTACCTCAAAAACTCCCCACACTGAAAGACAACTTTCCAGCAGTAATGGCGGCACATGATGAAGAACAACACCATGAACAAGAACAAGAACAAGAAAGCCCCATTTCCCTTTTCTCCTTAGGACCCAACAGTAACCACTTGGAGAAGATTTTCTCCTCATATTTGGGTCTCAGTTTCGCAATCTTTCTTGGGTTTTTACCCAGGAATGCAATTTCTTTGGTTGCAAGACTTCAGAACCGCAATAAGGAGCTAACTTTTCAGCTCATTGAGACAGAAGAGCAGCTAAAGCAGTTGCTTTTCCGTCGAAAAGAGGATTCAAAGGCAAATGCAAGAGTTGTGGAAATCTTTGCAAGTCACAGACATGCCTGGCAGCAAGAGGAGAAGAGACTGTTGCAGCAGATCGATGAGTGTGATGAAGAGATTGCACAGTTAAGAGGGAGAGCTGAGCAGTTTGAGAAAGTGGAAGGTGAGTTAAGGGCTAATATTGAGGAGCTGAAAAGGGAGATCAGTGAAAGAGATGAAATGTTGAACTTCATGAGCAGAAGGGGTTGTGAGATGGAAAATAGTACAAGTGGAGATGGTGGCGGGAGTGATGGTGTTGGTGATTGCTATGCTGAAATGGGTTTGAGGTTTGGGAAAGTTGGAATATCAGAAGGGATGGATTTGGGGGTAGGGATGGAAGAATGTTACCTGGCTAATGGGATTCCTAGTGCTGAACAAATGAGTGGTGTTTATGGACAGAGTAATGGGTTCAACTCAGATTACTTGAATTCTGCTTCTAAGTTTTGGGCTGAAAAAGCTAGTCCTTGGCAGGTATGATTCATTCATTTCTTTGTGGGAACTTTTTGTTCTTTATAGTTGCTATTACTTGGGGTCATGGTGAGTGCTGTCATAATGTGGTAAAAAACACAAAGTCCTTACCAGTATCTTCATGTAGGAAAAATAGGAAGAACTTGGACTGAAGTTTGTCTCGTTTATGTTTGTCTTATATTTGGTTTTCCATGGTGGTACTTTGGAAAAATATGCTTCTTTTATTTAACCATGGGATTGTACTTTAAGTTTTAGACTACTACCTGATATGCTTTCTTCTTAGTGTTTCTCTGTTTGTTCTTCATCCTTTTCTTTTTATGTTTTCTGGGCTTTGGGTGTGAGAGAAGGGGCTGTTGAAGTTGATTTTTGTATATAATATGTGATGAACCAAATGAGCCGGAGCAATAGAGGATGAACAAAATTAAGTCAAATAAGTTAAATAAAAAATTTGGCTGAAGTAATATTGCCAATGTTGCAGTAAGATAGAGTTCTTGGTAAAGTACAGATCTTTATGATCCCTCTTCGCGCATCTGAAAATTTCACAGGAATATACAGTTCTAATCGTTTCTGATAAAGCTGAAGAAGGTTTATCCAGGAGTAGTTCAGCGCCAAATTCAAATTGAATTGTATAATGATTACTTTCTGAGAAGCTTATTAATGAAATCTGTAGTTTAGTGTGTACTCAGTTACCTCCTACTTGTCTTGTGCTTTGTCTTTATTGTTGAGACTCTTGTCTCTATTATCCAAAATTTTGAATGGTTTGATCTTCTTGGTGGCTACTGAAAGTTCAAACTTACCCAGGATATGGTTCTGTTTACTGAAGATTATACTCACCTTAACAGTTCATATTTACCCTATACTGGTGTTATGGACCACTGCTTGAAAACCAGGTCATTGTTTTGAGCTCTTCTTCTTTCACCTTTTTCGTCCTATTAGAGGTTTGCAATTCTAGCTTCAAGAATGGTCCCATTTTTTTAAATAGTTTGCATGAAGGCTGGTTATGAAGGAAGATCAAAAAAATGTATACGGATTAACTCCAGAAATTCATTTTATTGGCATAGAACACCAACCTTCCACCAAGTAATGGCATCCAATTATATATCCCCTTAGGTTGGGTAAGTTCAATGATGATCTGGTTAGAATGGATCCTTAGCAAAGGATGGGCTGTTATCAGTCAACATCCAGTCATCTGTTATATTTCTGTTTAAGATTTATCAACTTCAATGGAAAGATGTCCTTTCCCTTTCTTGTTGCAAGCTGTATCTTGTCCTTGTCTGTCTCTGGATTTTAGTTTTCCAACTACAATGTCATCTTTGGTAATGCTGTACATAATATTGAATTAAAGCAAGTTCCTCCATGAAACTTGAACTCCCTAAAGCTGCCGCTTCTAATCTAGGCACTTATTTTTTCCCTTAAAAAGGATCACGGAAACATTTTGCCTATACTTGGTGAATGTGTCAGGTCTGAACTAGGTATAGATCACATAATCAATTTGTGCCTTTTTGTTTTTTCCTGAGAATGAAACCCTTTGATAGATTTAAATATTCTTAACTTGGTACATACGCCCTTTTCATTTATTTGGATCCAGAGGAAAATTGAAGCATTTCACTATGTCGTCTTCAACTTAAATAGAAAGGCTAAAGAAAATGCACGACAACCTGAAAAATAAACCTGCCAGTTGATCTATGCCTTATGAGCTGGTAAGGGATAAAGTCAGATTTACGAGGGTTAGGGCAAAAGAGAAATAAACGTCCAGGTCAAAATGCTTGATTTCTAGTTTCAAGCTTGGATGGTAGGAGAGATGAGGTTCTTTCGACTCTTATTCAGCTTCTTCCTTCTATGTGAGGTGTCATACCTATCTTAGTAAATACCAGCTTGGTAGTTAGGATGCAATTACCTTTGGGTCTTAAGAAAACGTATTTTATTAATGCAGGATATGCAGTATGATTCTGGCGATTCACTTCACCATTTAAAGCATTTTGTAGCAAGGTAAACATTCTGTGATTAGGGAAATGCTTATACATTTGCATTTTGACGTTGTAGCAACTAACTATGGTGATCACTTTTGCTTTCTCAGAAGGGAGGCCCCTTGGAAGATAGATGGTGAATCAACAGGAGTCTCCTCCAAACTAAAGTTGCTTGAGCAGGAGCTACTGAATTTGGAAAAAATTGGGAAGACAGATTTATCTAAGGTACCATCATCAACGCGGAAGCAGGTGAAGAGATACCAAGCTCTTGCAGGCAAGATGGATGATCTATGCAGAAGAATGGTAATTATTGCTTATTGCTTAAAATTTTAATACGTGGAGTTGAAAGCTTTTTGCATGCATGTTTAGGTTTCTCTAAGAATGGACAATATGTTGTTTTTCCTCAAAAGAAATCGAGATCGAGAAATACGTATAACTCATCTTTTTTGTGTGAAATGGATTACCTCATGGACTTGTTCAAAGAAGGTAATATACAAGTCTTGATTGCAGCTGCTGACTCAAATATGTAGATTTTCAGTTATACTCTTAGCTTGTACAACAGTAGACCTTGCAGTTAGTTTTTACCCAAGCATAAGCATACTGCTGATAATGATATCCTTCTTAGCAGCAGGCCAGTGATCCTTGTGAACCCACCCTGAGTCCTGAGTTCCGGACCCAAAGACAGACAGAGTTTTTGCTTGAAGCATTTCGACTTCAGCAGCGTGCTTCTGAAACTGGACAGAAGCTGATGGTACTACAAGCGGACAGTGGCAAAAGTTATTATGGGGATGAATTTGAAGGTCAAGCCCAACTATCCACTAAGCGATCCTTTGACTCCATCCGAAACAACTTGAAAGAAATCCAACGGAATTTAGAGATATGGCTTGCTAGAATTATTGGGGATCTCGAGGGAATCCTTTCCCGAGATGGTGCTTCTCGTGTAAGGGATTATTATATATCTAGATATCCTTTTGTTCAATAGCTGTGTTAAACAGGCCCGGTAAAATCATGTTGAGAATATAGCCTCTTTTGATGAATTTGTCCTCCATGCTATTGAAAGTGTGTATAGTTCCTTGTGTTAACAAGATATCAAGATGGGCGATGACTTCTTTCCAACTGATTGCACAATGTGAAGGTGATAAGCACGTTATGCACATAAATTTGCTTTACAGAAGTAAACTATTAATGCTAAGTAGTCAACTAGTCATAAAGAACATGACATATCAAAGCATGGAGATTTTTGACAGAATTATTGCTGGATGCTGTCACTATTCCTGATCTGGATCCTTATCATTTACCAGTTTCCTTGGTCCCCCGGGCTTTCTGCAGTTAAGATTTTAAGTAGTTTTCCTATCTTGAAAGGGACGGTATGGTCCTAAGCAACTGGAACATTTTTGTGGACCAGGGCTTCATTTAGATTGGGGCAAGTGCACAGATAGCCAATTTTGGGACTACCATTTAAGCCATACCTGCCGTGGGGAAAAAAAGAAGAAGCAAGTTTAGCCGTTTCAGAATCAACTTCAGACATATGGTGTTTGAAGTCCAATTTCAGACATTTTTAATTGAAATGAAGATTGATGAGTCCCAAACTTCATACATTTTGTCTGAACTCTAAAGTTTGGCTTGGCTTGACAGCTCAAACTTTGCATTTTTTGGTTGAAGTTTGTCAAATTTTTATATCTTACTCCATTCAAATTCAATTTTTACATTTAAAATTTAAGATCAAAATTTTCAAGGAGGCAGCAGCGTGTTATGTTTCATTGTCACCAAAATTAAGTATAGATTAAATAGTTTTTTCAAAATATCTAGGTATCTGATTTCTGAAAGTTCTAATGTATACAAGCTTTAAAGTTCTCTTACCTATTATACGAATTCCTTTGGTGTCATAGAAATAATGAAGTTTTAGGTAAACTTTTCATGTTATCTTTTAGGGTTAAATTTATGAGTTTAAGCTGTCACAAGGCAAGCAAAAGTTCCTAAAATTCTTTAAAATAGAGAACAACATGAGTTATTATACTTTCATACTCATCATTTTGAGTCTTCGACAATTATTCCAATAATTACATATCCGATTTGGCCTATGAATGAATATGCAAGCATTTGAAGTCAAATCCATAAGAACGATATGAAATCATTTGAAAGTCAATAATTTTTTGGTTTATTAATATAGAAGGTTCAAACATAACTTAAAGCAGCCTGGAATAGCATACACCTGCTGTAACACCAGACAAGACACTGAAAAATAAGATTACATAGTACAATACAATTTTAACAGAATAGATGACGGAGCCTTATGCTGAAGCAGCAGCTTCTTCCAGCAACTGTTTCACCTTGGTAATATAGTCATTCATAGCTTCCTCCGTGTTTTTCCCTGCCATAGATATATAGTGCAGTTAGCTGTGTTTCTGATTCAGCCAAGAAAAAGGGCATTAATCTGAACATTGTAGATCACATACCTTCAACAGCCTTCCATGCATCCCACTTTGCTCTGTCCCTCATGTTGAACATACCAGGACGGCCTGCCCAGAAATATAAAAGTGGACATAAGAACAAAACATTGCTAGTTTGAGGCATGAAGCAGAAGTAGATCAGTATGCTCAAGACATTTCAAGCATAATACTCACTTGTGTTGACATTGCCAACAGTGGCCTGCTTGTAAAGCCCATAAAGAATAAGCTTGTTCTCATTGCTGGTACTATCTGGCAATGTCTTAGCTTTCTCAGCATGCTCTTCGAATTCCTCCTGAAACCCAAATATTTCAGTAAAAGGTGTGGCTAGCAGTAGATGCAAAGTTGTACTTTCAGGTGCACTTTTCCTAATGATAAAATAGGATAGTGGTTGGTGGTTCAACAAAAAGAAAGTGGATCTAAAAGGGAAACCTCGAAATTTTAGACAAAAAGAAGCACAGACAAATAATACATTCCTCAACATTGTAAGAGACTCAGCTGGCCAGCATTTCACTTCCACCATGTTAAAAAGAGCAAATTTGAGTGAGAATTATGTGTTGTCTTTTGGTTCTTCATCATAGCCTTGATTTGTGAGATCACTTTTGAGTAATTCCATACTACTTTTTACTTTTCCTCTTCTAGAAATGCTACTATCTACACCACAGTGAAGCACCAGAAAGAACCTTTGATAACGTGTCATGACCCTCAGTTTTTTGTTTACTGATTTGCCCCGTGTAATCCTATGATTCAACCATTACACAGCTCTAAAATTTCTATGCTTTCACCACCGAAAATTTGGCTAGTGTATCTCTCAGTAGCCTACATACATGTGGTAACATGAATCCTTTTAGTCAATGTGACTGGCCAACCAACAATTCTTCTAGTCACTTAAAAATAGGTCAGACTAAATTACAGCCACTAGGTTATGAAAAGCAGAGAGAATTCAAAGCCAGGCTGAACACAATAAAAGAAATCTGATAAGAGCGACAGGTAAGAGCAAAAAGAAACACGCAAGGGAGATGATAGGTTTTTTACCAGGGAATGTAAGCTAGTCCTAGACTAGGCAAACTGATAATAGGAATAGGTAAGAGCAAAACGCTGGTGCTATCTCATCTTCAATATTTGTTAGACTATTTACACAGAAATTGGTCGATGTAGCATCATATTAATTCGACAAACAGCAATATGTTCACCACTAACATTTTGGTGGCCCTAACTGCACATGAACTAATGGTCATTCTGATTCTAAGGTTACGTCCCCTGGATTTAGTCGTTGACTTAAGCTTCAAAGGATACACCACCATATAACAATCACAAGAACTAAAAGAAGAAGACTCTCTCATAAGATGAAATCTTCAAAACATTGTTGAAAATGTGGACTACTTCTGGGCCAGAAACAACAAATCTTTGAATAATATCCGTGTTTTAAGAAGGCCACAAATGTCATGTACAAATTCCTATTGAGGAGTGATCAGAGTATGACTCCATCTGCCATTGGATCAGGACTAGTTTTATCTAATTTGGTGCTTAAATCGGGATAATTAGCATAAATCTTTTACTATTTCTTCCTAATAACACTGATGAAAGCATGGCTCTTCTGCCATTGCATCCGATTACTATTTTTATCCACCTCGATGCTTAAATCGTGATAATCAGCATAAATCTTTTCAGAAGGCTAAAAATGTACTGCATCAGAACCAATGTATGAACTGCAACACGAGAACTCTTAAACATCAACTACGCCACTGTGTACTAATAACCGAGCAATCATTCTATTTGGGCCTCTTAATCTACATTCACGTAACACAGAATACACAAGAACACTCGAAGAAAAATCAAAACCAAGTATGATATAGCACAACCGACAAAAGAAAACTACAGATCCGCAAAACTAATTGAACAATATTAATATAACACAAAACCCAGAATTGAAAACGAAAAATAATCACAGAAAAGGCCTTTTCACCGTCAAAAAGATTAACAGACAGCGACCCACTTCAAGCAAGATCAATATATACCGGAAGGAAAAAAGAAGAAGAAAACAGAATTCTAAAGGGTTTATAGACACTTCACCTTCAAACCCATGTCGGAACTCTGATCTACTTTGATTAACGACACGAGAAAATTGGAGGAGGAGGAGGAGAAGAAGAGTTGAGTGATTTGATGGGAATTGAAGAGGAGGAGGAGGAGAAGAAGAGTTGAGTGATTTGATGGGGAATTGAAGAAGAGGGTGGCTATATATATATATATATATATTGAGGGTATATGAACATTGAAAATAACGAAAATATTCGAATATGATAATCTATACCCAACCCAAGTGGGCGTGTAAGGTTGCACCGTTGAAGTTGGGTCACTTACTAGTGGTAGTGGGCCCAAAAATATGGTGTGGACCAAGATTCTACGTGCGGAGGTCCATAACATGTTTATGGGTTCACTTCATATGCCCAAAAATATATTTACCAAATGTATATTGTATATTTTATTTAATTAAGAATGAGCTGAGTATGTATCTCTTATATTCCCTTTTTACTTTCTCGACTCCTTTTTCATATTCTTTCTTTTTCTCGACAGATCAGAAAACCTTTTTTGATATTCGAATTTCATTTTCTTACTTTTTTTTTTCTTTCTATATAAATACTATGTGCAAGGAAATTTTTTCCAGTAATATTCTAATCATTTCTTTAAGTTTTAATAGTTAGGAAAGAATATATTCTTTGCCTTTTGAATTATATCAATAACCCTTTTGTGTATAGAGTAAAATTTTAATTTGTATAATTTAAATAGCTTTTATTATGCAAACTATTCTCTGACCATGCACCTCATATTATCGAGTATAAAATTTTAAGAAACAGCAAAAATTTTACTAAATATTTTTGTTTTAAAACAAAAATAAAGGGAAAAAACTGCAAGTGCCTAAAATTTATTAATGTTGATGTATCCTACTTTATTTACTAACTCAATAAAGGAAATAAGGAATAGATTGTAATAGAAAAACTACAGTATAAAAGTTTTAATGCTTACATATAACTTGGATGAATTTAATAATAATATTCAAATGTGTAAAACCAAATGACTGTTACTTAACAATGTCTTTTAACATTGGGAGAATAATGATAATATGAAAGAATATCAATAAGCTTATACACAAAAATGTAGAAGGCAATTTAGAATTACAGGGACATTAATTCCTGATGTGTACGTAGAATATTTCCAAAGCCAAATGTATATCATGGGTGGGTTTGAATATAAATTTGTTTTACTTAATTATAATTAAATAAAATATTTAAGTTTTTAGTCCTGACAAGTTATATTAGTTTGATGTAAAAACGTCTAGTGCACGTAACTCGGAGACCAAGTACATGCACCAATGGCATATCATTCTAGTAACGTCTCAGTAGCACCTTGGGACCAAGTGGACAAATGATAGTTCATAACATTTCCATTATTTTATTCGATCACACCACAAACAATTGGCTTTATCTTTCCATTTGAGGATGGGAAAAGGACTTTCTTACATGTACTTGATGAGAATTTGGTAGAAATTGGGTATGATTGTGGGTTTGATCACCACAATAAGCTTCATTCGACTATCCTCCGTCTGACACTCAACACTAATGTAAACAAGAATTCTTAAAAAAGATTAGCCTGATTGAAAACATCATTGACATCATACTAAAAGACTGATACTGCAAACCGCGTTCTAGCACAAACCAGTAACTAGCAATCACAATATGAACTCACACTTCCACTTTGGTTAGATGTCAAAGCTTGCAGACACAACAAAAAAATCGGACACGCACTACTCAAAAGATTTGCATGATTTCAAAAACAAAACAAAATCCTTGAATAAAATGAAAAACACAGGTTCTGCAAAATGACAGTATGATAAAATTCACCACAAGGTCTACCAGATAGTTGATAATGCTCAACAGACTACAGAACGACTCTTAGTTGCTTATTTCTTCTCTTCCTTTTCTGCTTCAGCTGCCCTCTTCAACCTGGCTCCGATATGTCGCGCATTTGTACGCTCAATACGCAGCTTGCCATAGGCTTTGAATGATTTCATCTCATCTGTGACCTTCACAAATTCAACAGTTGGCTGCTCCCTAGTAATGGGCAAGTATGGACCCTGGACCTGGGTGGCAGTAGCAAGTTCCTCTGCACTAGAATCACCAGCCTGGAAAAGAGAATTTAAGGTGAATTTAGGACATGAACGGTTAGGATACCAAATCAGAAACACTGACTAGCAGGGCAGAGACCAATAATCTTCAAATTTACCTTGACTTTCTTAGCACGCCTTGGGAAGATAACTAGCTTAGCCTTGTAAGTCTTGAGCCTCTGGACATTGGTTTGGAGACCTTCCAAGGATCTGTTCCTGCGGCGATGATCAACAGCAATGCCAATGGTTGGTGCTAGTTTTTTGGGAATACCAGCTGCCTGAAAACCCAAAGATGCTTATTCATGCAGAAATCAAATGTATGCGCACCTCAAGATAATAGGCAATTTAAAATAAAAGTATCAGAAAAAATGGAACTTGACCCAGGTCCTGACAGGAACTTTCCTTTAGTTAATTATGCTTTAACTTGGGGGGTTATGAAAAGCAAGTTATCAAGCAAATGACATTCAAGAACTACAATCTTACCTTCAGTTCTTCAAGAGAAAATCCCCTGCCGGCACGGACTTTCATGTTGTATTTTAGTGTTTGTCCATGAACAATAGGACGAAGTGATCCAGCAGTTGGCCTAGGGAAGATCTTCACAGCCTTCTGCTGCCTAGCTGTTGACGATATAACAAAAGAGAGGTAGAAATATGTTAGAACTGTTACAACACAAATTGAATTTCAAAATGAAAAGGATCATGCCAGTAGATCAATAAGCAAGTAGCTTACCAGCACGTCTCCTTGTCTTCCTAGCAGGTTGGTTGAACCACGTCCTTACATAGTTCTGCCAATGCTTCTTGAAGTGCCCATTCGGTATAACGTTGTTGTGCTTCATGACTTACCTGAAATTGCACAAAAATCAAATATAAAGCAGGCGTCATCACAAAACTAGCTGCAATCGTGAGCTAAATTGCATAGAACTCATAGTTATCTTTCCAGTTTATAGTTTGTTGGACTTTGATTTTGTATTGTATTTTATCATTAAACTAGCCACATTCATGAGCTAAATTACATAGAACTCATAGTTATCTTTCCAGTTTATAGTTTGTTGGACGTTGATTTTGTATTGCTCAAAAAATATTTCAATTAAAAAATTAGGATAACCAACATATGCAAGCAAAAAAACTGATAAAAAATCAATCACACACAACCATATAGATGTGCAAGGGTAAATATTAAAGCAAATCTTCTTAGACGTCACAAACTACACATTCATCTGGCATCATATTTCTCAAATATATCTTTCACAAGTTTATACAGTGACGTATAGTTGATCTTTACAAAAAAAAAATAGATAGTTTCTTCATGAGATGCATATTAAAGTTAACTAGGAAAGATTCTTGCCATGGACTTTTGATTACACATGGTAATTTAGCCAAGAACTAAGTATACACACAGACACAATCAGCTGGTTGTTTCTAGTAAAATTCCGTTTTTAATTGCACAAAATAGTCAACAAACGGGAAATAAAACCACCCAAACAAAATCAAACCAAAACAACATTTTGTTAGATTCCAGAAATGTAAAGGCCAGATTTATCCCAATTTCAGGTTATACAACAAAGAGAGATTTAACCAGGTTTTCTGAAACTAAATGAAAAAAGATAATCAAAACCCAACTCAAACCCACTTCCAGTTTCCTCCTAACTTGAACACGTATCCTACATTGCAAGCTTATCAAGGTAGAGTCATATGCAAATCACGTACATCATATCTAACAAAACTGAGGAACTATGCACAAGCACACAAAAAAATCCAAAATTATCAGTAAACACTGCACCTATCCATGCAAATATACAGACTTATCTACCCAAACACATTTGCGTATACAAATTCAATAACACGTCACTTACAGAATCAACTGAGGGAAAGTATTAGCATAAACAAGATAGAAAACGAAGAATGTTATTCATAAACATTAGGAAATTTCTAGGTGAAAGACTGAAACATACCTGGGGGTTTCGGGCTAGGGTTCTGGAGGCAATGGAAGAACAAAGCTAAGCAAAGGCTTTGTACTTCGGTTTTATAGGGCTGGACAAAAACCCTAGGCTTTAAAGGCCTAAGCATGGATTTCTGATTGGGCTGTTAATTGGGCCGGTGCACTCTGCTTTTTTACTTCTTTTTTCGAAGCCACTTCACGCTGTTCGAATTGAAGTTGTCTTATTATCCAAGTTCAGAAAAGCGAAAATTATATGCGCCGTCAATTATTAGATTAAAATTATTAGGATTAAAACAATATTTTTATTTTTTAATGATAAAATCATATAACATTTTTAATATATATATTTATTAAAATATTTTAAGAATTTTCTTTTTTGTATTTTTAGTTTTAGGAGAAAAAATGAATTGCAGTTAATTTTTTTTGCTTTTTTTTTATATTTATAAGTTTTAGAAGAAAAAAAATTAAAGCAGTTATTATTTTCTGAAATTTTCATTTTTCTTTTGTATTCAGAGTTTTAAGAAAAAAATAAAATAGTTGATTTTTATTTTAGGAAAAATAATTAAAGCAGTTTTTTTTTTTTTGTATTTTCGGTTTTTTTATATTCACAATTTTAGGAAAAGAATAAAACAGTTATTTTTTTTATTGTGTATTTAGAAGAAAAAAAAAGGAAACAGTTATATTTTTAGAACTGCAGCTTTTTTGAGAAAAAATTAAAGCAGTTAATTAATTTTTTTTTGTATACGCAGTTTTAGAGGAAAAAACTAAAGCAGTTAATTTTTATTTTTCGTATTTCTTTTTATTTTTGTTTTATTTGTAGTAATGGAAAAATTAAAGTAGTTAATTTTTTTTTGTATTATTAATGTATATTTTGTTCTATTTTTAAAATTAAGAGATCAGTTTATATGTTTCGTGGATTTAGTTTTTTGGTATTTGAAGTATGTATTTTTAATTTTTTTGTATTTCTAATCATACAAAAGATATATTTATGTTAGAAAATAACTGGATAGTAATTTTTAATATAATTGTGGATTGGTGAAAAGAAGAAAATATAAAAGTTATTAAGTGGCCAAATTTAATTAAGATTTGTTATACAATTATTCATATCTATCATAAAATAAGTGATCAAATTGAATTAAAATTTTAAATTAATTTTTAATTTCGGAAGTTGATTTTTTTTACTATTTTCTTTTTTTTTAATAAATATAAAATTGATGGTAATATAGATAATTATTTTATTAATATTATTTGTCCATATAATTTTCCCATCAGAAAATATATAAATCGCCCAGTCCACTCTATTGACGAGATCTTACCCACAAGAGTTCAATCTTGTGCCCTTTATTGGGAATTAAGTACACAATTAGCCATTTTTTAGGATTCTTATTTAAAGATACCCAAAATTTATGAAGTTCTAAAGTTGTCATATTAAAATTAACTTTTTAGATATGTGGATCCGGAATTAAGAACCGCAAAATCTTAAGTTTTCAAATTTAAATGTTGGGTTTGAAGTTTTTTTTAAAAATATTTTTAATTATGATTTAATTTTTTCTTTGGTTTTTGTTTTTTTTTAAATAACTTCAAATTTTAAAGGTGTGAATTTGTATTTTTAACTTTTCCAACTTTAGATTTTCGGGTATAAAGTTAGATATTGATAGAATACCAGAGTCTTAATAAGAAGAAGAACCACAACGACGATAAATTCACTAAAAAATATACCAAAATTAGCTAAAATTTTAATTAGTTTCTAAAAAAATTAAATATATTTTAAATAGAGTGCCACAAATGATCACCCGTATTATTTCTAGGAAAGCAAATAGCATTCATTTTGAAAATTAATTACTATTAATAGCTATAGTTTGCATAATTCCAATCTTCTATAGCAATAATTTTTAGGCAAAAAAACCTCTTCAGATCTCTCTCGCCCCCTCCCCTCCCTTCTCTCTTTTCGCTCTTGCTCTTTTCTCTCTCGGCTCTCTTGCCTTCCCTTTCTTTTCTTTTCTATTTCTCTCCCTCTTTGTATACTGTATTTTAATTACACTTTCTTTGTATTTTTTATATTTTTCTTGAGAATATCAACCAATTGTATTTATATTATATTCATAAGTGTGTAATTAGCTGTATCGATGAATACTTGTTGTATTTAATTGAACTTGTATTCGTTCATTCTTGTATCATTTGTATTCATTCGCTCTTGTATTCACTTATTCATTCGTTCTACTTATATTTATGTGCGAATTTAGGTTGTATCGCTGAATACAGTCTACATATATACAAAGGTATAAAATCAGACGAATACTTATTGTATCGATTAGGTACATATTGTATCAATGAGTACAGTTTATGTGTATACAAAACAACCAAAAGCTCTAATTGAGCTTGTATTCATTTACTTGTATCACTTCAATTCATTCACTCTTTAAAATCACTTCAATTGATTCACTCTTATATCACTTGTATCCTTTCATTCTACTTGTACTCTTTGAATGTTATCTGTTTTTTTTTATACTTATCACATGTATCAATTTTATTAAGGTACCAATGTATCATGAAAGAGAGAGGCAGTGAGAGAGAAAAGAAAAGATAGAGAGAGATGGAAGAAAGATGTGAGATGGAGGTGAGAGATATCAAGAGAGAGGAAGAGAGGAGGCGAGAGATTTTGTGAGAAATGGAAGAGAATGCTATAAATAATGGTTTTATAATTAAAAAACATTTTATACTAATGATAGTAACAAAGAAGGCGTTTATATAATCAAAAAATTTTCTGACAACATAAACTAGAAGATAATGACGCAGTTTATATAGCCAATGCATACAAAAGCTGCCCTAATCTAACACAAATCGTTTAATTTTGTCGCTGAAACATTTGGTAAATTGTACACAATCACTTTCTCCAAAAGAAAATTGAAGGTGAAATCAATTAAAAAGTGCGATGAAATGTTTTTTTAAAAATGAATAGCTCTTATTTTTGTAGGTATAGTTGTATGAGGAAATAGTTTCAGAAAAGTAAAAAACACACAACAAAGATTGACTTAGCACAGGCTAATGACAATATACTCTAATATAATTCTTTAAGTGAGAATTATGAAAAGTATAATTTGTAAATGAATATTTTACTCATTTTATAAAGAAATTATTTCTTTTATAGATCCTTAAATCAACGGGAGTAATCAAAGCAGGAGTAAAGAAAAATAATAACAAATAAAAATAAACATGAAGCAACAATAATAGGTAAGGAATGAAGAATAAGATAATAAATGAATATTAAAAATATCACTAAATAAGGAGAAGCTGAATAGAGGAAACTAGAGCTTTTGCTCTCCCATGTAAAAAAGTACAACAACATTTCTACACTACTACCTTTCTATTCTAATCCCCAACCTTCATATCTTTCGTATAGGGTCATGTCCTCGATCAATAAGTTCAAAACGGCCATGTCATGTCTAATCACATCTCCCAATACTTTTTCGGCTTATCTCTACCTCTCAAAAACCCGTTATACCTAACCTCACATACCCAATTAATCTCATCTCCGCTTTCCTCATCTTGTTCTCCACAGAGGCTAATCCCACCTATTCATATAACTTTGTTCATGTTCCTATTCCTATCCCTCCTAGTATGCTCACACATCTATAGGAACATTCTCATCTCCAATTCATCTTCATCTTGTGAACATGTGCATTCTTAACTAGTCAACACTCGCCTCCATATAATAAAGCATGTCAAATCGCCACTGTAGAACTTATTTCTATGCCTTGGTATATTCATATCATATAGTACCACGTATGCAAGACTCCATTTCATCCAACCCGCTTTAATATGATGCATATGATCTTCTATATCCTGTTTTTATTGGATTATAAACCTAAGATACTTGAAACTTTCCCTTTTGAGCATGCTTTGTGTATCGATCTTCACTTCCACCTCCGTCTCGATGTAACATCATTGAACATGCACCCAAGGTATTCTTCTTAGTCATGCTTAACCTGAAATGATTCTAAGATCTCGGTCTCCAAAATTTTAGTTTGTCGCTAATCCTAACTACACATCTCTGTTTATCAATATTATGTCATTTGTGTATAACATACACTTAGCCACCTTCCTATGAATATGGTGCAAATTCATTTAAAATTAAGAGATCAGCTTTATATTTAGTTTTTTAGTTTTTGTATTTATGTATGTATTTTAATTTTTTTATATTTCGATGTATGTAGTTTAATTTTTTTGTATTTCGATTGTAACAGTATATTTCTCGTTAGAAAATAACTGGATAGTAATTTTAGCATAATTGTGATTTGGGAAAAGGAAGAACAAAACCGTACAAGGTTATTGGCAACTAAAGCAGTTAATTTTTTTTTGTATTTTTTTGTATTTGCAGTATTAGAAAAATTAAAACAGTTATTTTTTTTGGTATTATTAATGTATATTATGTTCTACTTTAAAAATTAAGAGATTCTAGTAACGGTAAATTTGTAATTTCTTAAGCTTCCAAATTTGACAACTTTTTATTTTTTTTGTATTCAATCGTACAATGTATATTTCTATTAGAAAATAACTGGATAGTAATTTTATATACTCAGGATTTAGAAAAAGAAGAAAAATAAGTGGCCAAATTTAATTAAAATTTAATTTAATTTTATGCATGGGTATGAATTAATTGTGTTTTAATCATTGAATTAAAATTTATTATATAATTCGTTCATACTTATCAGATAAATTAGTTAATTAAAATAATAATTTTAATAAATATAAAATTGATGATAATATAGATAATTAATTTGATAATATTATTTGTCCATATAATTTTCCCTTCAAGAAATATAAATCGGCCCAGTCCACTCTATTGGACGAGGACTAGCCCACAAGAGTTCAATTGGGTCTTGTGCCCTTTATTGGGGACAAAGTACACAATTAGCCATTTTTAGGATCCTTATTTAAAGATACCCAAAGTTTATGAAGTTCTAAAGTTGTCATATTAAAATTAACTTTAGATATGTGGATCCGGAATAAAGAACCGCAAATCTTAAGTTTTCAAAATTTAAAATGTTGGGTTTGAAGCTTCTTTTTTTTTTCTCGGAGAGTATCAACCAATTGTATTCATAAGTGTATTAGTTGTATCGATGAATACTTGTTGTATTTAATTGAACTTGTATTCGTTCAATTTTGTATCACTTATATTCATTAATTCTACTTATATTTATGTGCGAATTTAGGTTGTATCAATGAATACAGTCTACATATATACAAAGGTATAAAAATCGACGAATACTTATTGTATCGATTAGTACAGATTGTATCAATGAATACAGTTTATGTGTATACAATAAAACAATCGAAAGCTCTAATTGATCTTGTATTCATTCACTCTTGTACCACTTGTATTCAATACGAATTGTATCACTGAATACAATTTATGTGTATATAAAAAAATAAACAAAAGCTCTAATACAGTCTACACATATACAAAGATACAAAAATTGATGAATACTTATCGATTTTGACAGATTATATCGACGAATACAGTTTACGTATATACAACAAAACAACCAAAAGCTCTAATTGAGTTTGTATTCATTCACTTTTGTATCACTTCAATTCGTTCACTCTTGTACCACTTCAATTCATTCATTCCTGTATCACTTCTACTCATTCACTCTTATATCACTTGTATTCTTTCATTCTACTTGTACTTTTTGAATGTGTATATGTTTTTTTTTATGCTTATCAGTATGTATCAATTTTATTGTGTACCAATGTATCATAAAAGAGAGAGGCAGTGAGAGAGAAAGAAAAAAAAAGATACAGCGAGAGAGATAAGGAAAGAAAGACAACGAGAAAGAGAAAGGAGAGAAGCGAGAGAGAGAGAGAGAGGAGGGAGGCGAGAGAGATTTAAAGAGAGTGAAGAGAAATGCTACAAATTGTAATTATTTTCTATTAAATATAATTTTTTAAAATGTTTTCTACTAATGATAAATATATAGCATATATTTGCTATACCATGTAATTTTTTCATATTAAGACATAAAACTAGGAAGACATGACTGCCAGTTTCCATATGGGCTAATTAAGCACAAAGCTGCGCTAATCCAACACAAATCGTTTAATTTTGTCGCTGAAACATTTGGTAAATTGTACATAATCACTTTCGCCAAAAGAAAATTGAAGGTGAAATCAATTAAAAAGTGATGAAATGTTTTTTTTTTTAAAAATGAATAGCTCTTATTTCTTGCAGGTAGTTGTATGAGGAAATAGCTTCAGAAAAGTAAAAAAACAACAATTAAGATTGATTCTTAGCACATACAGTGACAATACACTCAATATAATTCTTTAAGTGAGAATTATGAAAAGTATAATTTGTACATGAATTTTTATCTATCTTTAGATAAAGAAATTATTTTTGATAGATCCTTAAATCAATAGGAGTAATCAAAGCAGGAGTAAAAGAAAATAACAACAACAAAATAAAAAAATAAACAAAATAAATGAAGCAACAATAATAGCAAGGAATGAAGAATAAGATACAGCGTGAATATTAAAAAATATCACTAAATAAGGAGAAGCTGAATAGAGGAAACTAGAGCTTTGCCTCTCCCATGTGTACAACAACATTTCGTTATCTACTACCCTTCTACTCTAATTCTCAACCTTCATATCTTTCTATATAGGGTCATGTCCTCGATCAATAAGTTGAAAAAGGGTCATGTCTTGTCTAATCAGCTCTCCCCAATTCTTTTTTCGGTTTATCTCTGCTTCTCCTAAAACCTATTATACCTAACCTCTCACATTTTCTTACTAGCACATCCGGGCACCTCCTCTCACATACCCAATTAATCTCATCTCCGTTTTCCTCATCTTGTTCTCCACAGAGGCTAATCCCACCTTATCTTATATAACTTTGTTCATGTTCCTATTCCTATCCCTCCTAGTATGCTCACACATCTCCAGGAACATTCTCATCTGCACCATCTTCATCTTGTGAACATGTGCATTCTTAACTAGTCATCACTCTGCCTCATATAATAAAGCATGTCAAATCGCCACTTGTAGAACTTATTTCTATGCGTTGGTAACATATTCTTATCATATAGTACCACAGACGCGAGACTCCATTTCATCCAACCCGTTTTAATATGATGTGCGACATGATCTTCTATATCCCATTTTATTGGATTATAAACCCAAGATATTTGAAACTTTCCCTTTGGAGCATGCTTTGTGTATCGATCTTCACTTCCACCTCCGTCTGATGTGTAACATCATTGAACATGCACCCAAGGTATTCTTTCTTAGTCATGCTTAACCTGAAATTTTAGATTCTAAGATCTGTCTCCAAAATTTTAGTCTGTCGCTAACTTCAACTACACATCTCGTCTATCAATAATATGTCATTTGTGTATAACATACACTTAGCCACCTTCCTATGAATATGTGGTGTAAATTCATCCGTCACTAAGGTAAAGAAGAGTTGATCCCTGGTGCAACCCTATCATGATCGGAAAGTATTCTGAGTCACCTCTGACTGTTTGTACTCGAGTCTTGGCTTCATTGTACATATCCTAAAATATCTTAATGTAAGTCACAGGAACACATCTAGCCTCCAATCACCATTATAAAACTCCTCTAGAAACTTTATTGTAAGCCTTTTCTAGGTCAATTAACACTATGTGTAAGTCTCTCTTTCTATCTTTATACTGGTCCAACAATCTTCTCTCAAAGATGAATGACTTCTATAGTTGATCGCGTCGACATGAATCTGAATTGGTTCTCGTATATAGACACATTCCTCCTCATCCGCATCTCGACCACCCTTTTCCAAACTTTCATAGCGAATTTAATAGTTTGATACCCTTATAGTTATTGCAATTTTAATAATTACCCTCGTTTTTGTAACACAAAATAATTCTATTACTCTATTTACACTCCTACAACATTTTAGACGTTCTAAAAATAACATAAAACAACCC